>CAUOFW020002769.1:613984-677199 GCA_963454935.2 Ilex paraguariensis
AGTAGAGATAGACTACCCGTGAGTCTTTTGGGTGGGGCAAGCAGGCTTTTTTTATTTACAATTTCATTTGAAAATAATAAATATTTTTGTAACTTAATATTTTGTTAAATTATATTATTTAATTAAAAGCAAAGTCAAAATGGACAAAAAATAAATAATGAATAATTTTATTTATGAATTGGGGAGGAACTGCATCACAATAGAATGAGCACATTCCAACTAAGTTGGCACCTACCCAGCTATATATAATTTGCACAACTCTTCCCTTTATAACGTGTATGATTAATACATGAAAAAAAAATAATACATTATTTATAGTATCTAACTTTGTAAAACTTCAATTTCTGGCATTGGGGGACTTAATTTCAAAGTTTCAAATTCAATGGTCTAATAGTCTAAATTTTTTTCGAAGGAAGGGTAGGCGGGCTGGGCTGGGCTGGTTCTTGGGTCGAGTTTTGATGGGTTCTTGCAAGCAGGCTATTGGGCCGAGTAATGGGTTTGGGGACAGACTCAAGCCCTCTTTTTAAGAATATTAGGCTTGGCTCGGGCGAGCCAACTATTGTGCCTATTGGGTTTTGGGCCTATTTTTTTTCATGCGGTTAACAGGACCTGTGGGTAACCCGGCCCATAAGCCCCGTGTACGCGCTGGGGCAGGAATGTGTGTTTGTGTTTTTAATTTGCGTGTTCAAAAAAAGGGGAAGAGATGAGAGAGTTGAGGTTGGCGAAGATGGGATGGGAAGAGAGAGACCGCAGAAGCTGAGGTGATGGGAATGGATTAAATTTTTGGATATATCTAGAGCATTCTTGTGGTAAAGAAAGTTGTCCATTTTAAAAACAACTCTATCTTATTAGTATATAGTATATAGTACATAATATGTGTATATATATAATAATTCCCCACTTATTTATTAATAATGATAGAAGAAATATCCGTGTATTGGCAGAATGCATCCCATTAGATGGATGAGCCATAAATCTAGAGTTGGAATTATTTAACTAAAAACTACAAATGATCAAAGAAACTATGTCTTGATTTTGATACATTTAAAGTTTAAGAAATATATTTACACTCTACAGAGCTCACAATTCTCTTAAGGCAGCAAATTAATGGGTCTTGCGTTGATCTTGCTTGGCAAGTACTCTAGGAATTTATCATAATACCGTAGGAAGCGGCCATGTCTCCAAGTACTCTAGGATTTTATCATAATGCCGTAGGAAGAGGCCATGTCTACTTACTTGCAAAGGTGTACTCATCAAGGGCATTCCACAAATGTTTTATTGCCCTACACAAAGATATGAGTTCTTTTAAAGACAAAATCCATCCTTCTTGCGTGGAATAAACAATGTGTTAGATCATATTTGTAATTATCTGATTTCTTGGAGTCCATTGTAAATCTCTACCTTTTCCATGGTTATGATGCTATCAAGTTCAAGATCCAAAAGTATCATTGAATGGAGGAGATAAAGAGTTAAAGCAATATCATTCAACTTCCGTATGAAAATGGAATTGGAAGCAGTCCGCCTATGACTCATAGGTGATTTTAAAAGAAAAGATTTTTTAAACCATTTTTTATGTTTTGAAAACATAAATTGTGTCATAATCGGACACCTCTTTAAGCAATACCTTCTAGTGATCAAAAGGACTGGTTTTTGATTGGTTTTGTTCTTCAAAAATTGGTAGGGACCAAGCTATGCTCACTAACTTTGACAAGATTGGTCTCTTGATGACTTAGAAAATTAGATAGAAAAAGGCTATGGGGGTATAACGCATAGCTTGCTCAAGCAGTCCTTTATGGTCGCTCAAGTGATGTTCATGGTTGCCCGTGTAGTGTCTATTATTGGTCAAGATGGAAATGTGATTTTCATTCCAAAATCAACCGCCCTCCCACCAACTGAGGGATCATTCGCAAATATGAGTTTTCTTATTTACTAAGACCACCCTTATTTTAAACCTATAAATTAGGAGAACCTTTCCCACATCTAGGTTAAGCATCTTGTGAGATTTGAAAATGAGAAAATCATCTTTCTACCTTTAGAGTTTCCACCACAACCTAAATCCCTAAAACACTAAAGGTTATCACTAGAGATTCTACCCCAACCTCACAACTTGGAGAAGAAGATCTTGTTGGTTTGATAAACTCATTGGTGTATGCATACTGAGGATCGTTGGTGTGCCATTGATTGCTCGAGGCCTAGACGGACCATGCGGTAGAGAGGTCCAAGTGAAGCTACAATAGACATCAAAGGAGGGCCTTTGGTGGAGAGACAACAAGGAAATGAACAACTAACAATGATATTGGTTGAGATATAAGATTCAAATACTTGTATGTTAACTTAGCTAGTAGTGGATTAGGTTTTTTTGCGTCAAAAAATTACTTGTACCTTTATTGTTTATTGTATACATTTGTAATTGTTTGCACACATGCACACTATATGTTTGTTGTAATGATTGATTGAAAATCGATCCATACATAGTTGTGCATTGAGTTTGGGATTTTTGCGATTGACGGGAGATTAATTATGTGCAAATTAATTGAAGACTAATTTAATCAGTCGATATGTGTGATAAGGGTTGTAGTGACTAAAGGCATTCTCACATTATTTACTAAATTTTAGGTTTTAATTGATATTCAATTGGGCTAAAATTGAAAAACCTATTCAGGCCCTTCTAGGTAAAGTGTCTATAGCTCCACGTGTATTGTGAGGGAAGATCCATATTAGGTTCCCCCTCTCGGAACAACACAGTGCATTAACTAGATATGGGACTTTATTAGGATAGGCCTACCCCCAGTGTTCCAAATAAGCAATGCACTGGAAATAAAATGTTGCATTAACATTTGGTGGATAATACCTAACTAAATTTCATTTGAACTTTAATAAAGATATTTTCAAATCATGTTGGCATTGGCTTGTTAGAGTAGGCTGCAGTCGATACTATCTCTATTTAACCGGTAAGAGGTCCATACCTCCCATGATCTTACTGATCTTTTCACCACTTAGTGGTTTTGTTAACAGATCCGCTTTCAAATATGATTGTACCTCATAGCAATACATTTGCAATTACTTGATATTTTCTTATTATTTATATTGTGTATTGCTTCTTGATTATCACAATACAGAGTAACTGGTCCTCTAGGCATATCAATAAATAGAATGCATTTCAAAATTTTCTTCATCAATATAATATCTCTACTAGCTAATGACATGGAAACATATTCATAATTCATGGATGCTAATGCAATGAAAGCTTGTTTCTTAGAAGACCAAGCTATAATAACATCACCTAAAGTGAACAACGAACTACTAGTTGATTTAAATTTTGTTTAATCAGAACCCCCATTAGCATTGATGGGCCCAACCCAGATTAGAGATGCAGACCAGGCCTAGATTATAGATACATAACAGACCCAGATTATAGATGTAGAACAACAAAAACCTAGTCACAATTGGTATGTGGCCAAGCCCACCTTCCTAAGAGGCCCAGTTCATCATCAATGCACGTGGAAGTCTCCATCCAAGGAGAAAAAATCATGGGTACACAGTCATCAGGGGCACATCCTCAGCCCTGCAAGATTACCTCACCCGTTACAAGGTAGAACGAGCTTCAAGGGATTACCCCTCTATCACGTCACCTGTTACAAGGATAAGGCAAGACTTGAGGCATCACATTGCTCCTTGTGAGGATAATGCCTCAATTAGAGCCCTTCGGAGCCAACTTCTTTTGCCTATAAATTGTAAGCCCCACCTACACATGGGGCGCATCACACACATCTTAGCACACTACACCTCTCAAGTAATAAGTTTTTCAGTCACTGTCATCATTCCTAGTAGAGTAGGTCACCCAAATCGAACACTGATTCTTTGTGTTTTCTTGTGTTATGCCCTCTTTATTTCATCCTTGATTGATTTTGCATAAACTCACTTTTGTACATCATTAATTTGGCACCGTCTGTGAGAACAACTTAGTGTTCACCCTTTTATACTCACATTTTTATGGCCATTACAACCAGAGCTATGAGTCAAGAAAATGATGATCAATCATTTCAGGAAGAGGTCCCACCCCCACCTACGAACCCCATTGCTGAAACACAACTACTAGAAACCATGCAATTCTTGGTGAACAAAAATTAACAAATCTTATAATTGATGCTCGTTGGGCAAGCCATGCCCTAAGGAGGCACCGCATCTCAATAGCCAGGAGGCACTATACCCTAGTGGCCAGGAGGTGCAGTGCCCCAGGTGCCACGACTAGCACACCAAGGGTGCCAAGGTGCACCATCTTGAGACACCTGAGGCGCCCCACCTCATGACATCCCAGACGCCTAACCTCAGCGTGACTCAGTTACCCATCCTCATGTGCCTGCTCAATCCTCCCATGTCGATGACCCTCCATTCCAGGAAAGTGAGGGGGAAACCTATATAGACCATGATAGCCATTAAAACAATCCCAAAGGCATCCCTAACCATTGGGATGAGAAGATCAAAGAAGTAAATGACCAACTGGGTGACGTCTTCAACGCCATGAAGGTAAGAGAACTAGAAACGTTCGAGCATTTTGTAAGGCGCACTGACACGCCATTCATAGTCAATGTGGCCAACTACCTTTCCCTCCAAAATTTAAAATGCCGATAATGGAAGTGTTTGACGGTTCAAAAGATCCATTGGACCACCTTAACACTTACAAATCACTTATGCAGTTGCGCAATATACCAGACAAGATTAGGTGCAAGGCTTTACCCACTGCCCTCAAGAGGTATGCATGCCACTAGTTTTCCAAGCTCAGACAAGGATCCATGAATTATTTTCCCGAATTGAGCAAATCATTTGTCTCCCATTTCATAGGGGGAAGTCAACATTAAAAGTTTGTCACCCACTTGTTCATCATCAAGCAAGACATGGATGAAAGCCTAAGGAGTTACCTCACTCGTTTTAATAAGAAGGCTCTCTAGATCGAAGAGCCAGATGACAAAGTCACCTTGGCTACCTTTATTGCAGGTTAGCACTCATCTAGCTTTATGTGCTCAATTTTGAAGAAACTACCAAAGAGTATGCTAGAATTACTGTAAAAATGACCAAACATACGTGAATGGTGAGGATATCACCTAGGCCAAGCGGGGGTGAGTCCTCACTTTGAGGGGAGAAGAGGAAGGAGCCCCTTGAAGATAGAAAACAAACTGAGAATAAGAGGGGAATGACCGAGAGGGTATCAACCAGGGATTGCCTCGACCCTACACCTTAAAGGGAGCGGCAGGCCTCTTCACTGCTCACTACCTTAGTTGAACATATCTTGCTCCATATTTAGGATGACCCTTTAGTGCGTTGGCCAGGAAAAATGAAAACTGCTCCAAACTGTAGGAACCCAAACAAGTATTGTCACTTCCATCGCGACCATGGCCACGACACTAACGATTGCTTCGAACTCAAGATGCAGATTGATGACGATTGCCAGATCGCAACCAAGATAGGGGGAGTAAAAAAAGCCTCTGGGAGAAATCCATACGATCTCAAGAGGACTTAGAGGAGGAGGTGACTGCTACTCAGCTAGAAAGGCACAAGTCAAAAAGGTTAGGCACTCAAAGCCAGATGACCCACGCCCACTGAAGTCTCACAAGTAGGAGGACAGTGAGGTTGTCTCCTTATCTGATAAAGATTTATAAGGAATCTAGCACCCCTATAATGACTCATTGGTACTAACCATGATGGTAGGAAATTATCAAGTGAGAAGGATCTTGGTGGATAGCGGCAACTCTGCTGACATTCTATTCGCAGGGGTGTACGATAGTCTTTGTCTCGACAGGGAGAGGCTCCAATCCATCAGGACGTCTCTCATTGGCTTCTTAGGAGATAAGGCATACCCCTAAGCCCTGACACTCTATCAGTAATGACGGGCATGATACCTAGAAGCTCAATCATATTTGTAAATTTTTGAGTGTTGGATTTTTCGTCCGCTTACAACATCATTTTCAGGCGTCCCGCACTTAACACCTTGAGGGGTGTGCCATTAATCTATCATCTCATTCTTCATTTTCCAACTCCATACGGAATTGGAGAAGTTCGAGGAGACCTAGTCATGGCAAGGGAGTACTATGTGGTTTCCATAAGGGCTAGAAAACCACAAGAGGCCTTGCAAGTGGAAATACCTGATCCTCAAGATGACTGCACACTGGAAAGAGGAGATCCAGTGAAGGTGCTCATGCTAGTAGTCTTGGACGAAACCCACTCGAAAAGAAAAGTCTATATTGGCTACTCACTCCTAGAAGATCGAGCACGCCAACTCATTGATTTTCTAAAACAAAATGTTGATGTATTTTTTTGGTCTCACGAAGATCTCGAAGGCATTGACCCTAGAGTTGCCACCCACCGGCTCAATATAGATCCCAAACACAAGTAAATCTGCCAAAAGCTAAGAAGCTTCACTACAAAAAAGGGGCAAGCTATGTAGGAAGAGGTCAAGAAGCTATTAGCAAGTGGGTCAGTTAGAGAGGTGACCTACCCAGTCTAGTTATCCAATGTGGTAATGATGACTAAGGCTAGCAGGAAGTGGCGCCTCTACGTGGATTTCACCAAGCTAAACAAAGCTTGTCCCAAATACAACTACTCATTATCGCGTATAGACATCCTCATTGTTGCCACAGCTGGTCACGAGCTACTCAGTTTCCTAGATGTCTATTTCGGATATAATCAGATCATCATGTATACGCCAGATCAGGAGAAGATATGTTTCATCACCCCCAAGGAAACCTACTATTATAGGGTCATGCCTTTTGGATTAAAGAACACAGGAGCCACGTACTAGCGGCTTGTAAATAAGATGTTTGAGTCATAGATCAGGAAAACTATAAAAGTGTATTTTGACGAGATGCTGGTAAAGAGCCTAGTGGCAGTGGACCATGTAACTCATTTACAAGAAACCTTTGGGATCTTGAGGTCTTATCGAATCAAGTTGAATATTGAGAAGTATGCCTTTGGTGTGGGATTAGGAAAAAAATTGGGCTTCATGATCAATAAGAGAGGCACCAAGGCAAACCCGAACAAGATTAAAGTCATTCTAGACATAAAGTCCTCCACTATTGTAAAGGAGGTCTAGTGCCTCCATGGAAAAGTTGTGGCTCTTAATAGATTCATCTCAAAATTAGTTGATAACTGTTTGCCTTTCTTTAGAATCCTTCAAAAAAATTTTGAATGGAGACCAGAGGTAGAAGAAGCATTTTAGAAGCTGAAAGCCTACCTTGTTGCGCCTTCTTTACTCCCTTATCCCATATCTGGAGAGGCCTTGTACTTGTACTTTGTTGTCTCACAATCTGCCATGATCTCTGTACTTGTCAGAGAGGATCCAGGAATACAAAAACTAATCTATTATGTGAGTAGGGCATATCGAGGAGTAGAGATAACAGACATAAAGTTGGAGAAACTAGCACTCGCCTTACTCGTGTCAGCCAGGCGCCTTTGACGCTATTCTCAAGGCCACACGATCATTGTTGTCACAGATCAACCGTTGAAAAGAATACTCAAAAAACTAGGTGTATCCAGAAGGCTCCTCAAATGGGCAATCAAACTAGGAGAGTTCGACATACGGTATCACTACAAGAAAAATATTTTTTAGCGACAAAAAAAGTTGTCGGTAAAAGTGAATAATTCGCCACTAAAATTTTTTTGCAACAAAAAAACTTGGTCGCCAATTTGTCGAAGCAGGCTCGCCACTGAATGTTTTTGACGACTAACTAAAGTATTGTTGCTAAAGTAGATTATTAGTGACAAAAAAATTGGTAGCTTAAAAATTCATCTACTTGTCACAAAAAAATCTGCCGCCGAAAGAAATTATATTATGGTCATATTTTTGTCTTTGGCGATGACATAATATTTGTTTCTGAAAATCAAGGTACATTTTTTTCGACTAACATATTTTCGACGGCAAATAACAAATGAATACTTTCACTTAGGTGACAAAATTTATTTGCCACCAAAATAAGAGATTTTTAGCGACTAAATTTTACTTATCGCCAAACAAAATCATTTCTAAAGAGTGGCATTTTATGATTACTATTGTTCTTGTAACAAATCAAAATAAATTCACTATAGTGCTTCAATCATTATGAATAAATAATCCATAAAACAATTCAAAAAATAATTTCCAAAGCATTCGTTCAAAACACATTGAAAAACATTCATACAAGAACTCATATAAAAAAATTTGTATATAATTTCATAATAAAATCTCATGCCAAAACTTCTTATGTAAAAAACCAAAATGAAAAAAAAAATGCCTCAATATCTAGATGCCACAAAAACTCAAACTACTGCGATCATAGATGCAGAGATCTTATTGCCAAAACTAACTCTAAGTAATCCATTGTTAATCTGCATCAAACACAACAAAAGTGCATTAGCAAAACTAAAAAATTATTTGCTAGAATAAATTGTAAATTAAGCATATATTTAGAACTAAAATACTTACCAAGATGAAGTTGTTTCGCTAGTCTCCCTATTGCCTCCACCACGTTGCATCGCCAACTTTACCTCTGTCATTTGCTGCAACATTATCTCTTGTGTCTTTTCCATCTGCTCAAGTTTTGTCTTAGTCTCATCCAACTTTCTTTGTCTACTTTCATTTTCACCTCTGAAGAGTCACAACAACTGCCTTCAAACCGTTTACCTCCTGCTCATGTTCAATAGTTTTGGCAACATTTATTGAAGAAGATGATTTCGGGCCAACCCCATATCTGGACATATTGCCTAGGACAGTGCATAAAATCTCCTCTTGAGACAATGGGGATGCATCATCCTCTATTGGTTGATCCTTCAACTCTTTCATCCATTCTTAAATTTTTTAAAAATTTATAACCCAACAATAAAACCTATGTATTTTGAAAATGGAAATACAAAGAACATTGACACTCTTACATATCGAGACTCTGCTTCCGGTGAAATCCACTTCCTTGACTTCTTGCTAATGTGGGTTTTATAAAAGAAGTCCACGAAATGAGGTGGTTCAGGTGTCTCGGGGTCCAACTGTTTTCAGAAATTTACGAGAAACTATATACTTTCAACATTTTAAACAAATGAAAGACAAATAATTTTTAGTTAAAAAATTATAACCATACCATGCATCGCAGAAATAAAAGACTTAGAACCCATAGTGTGATTGTAGTGCAACTTAGCACAAATTTTAGAATTTGTGTTTGATCGTTTCTACAAAAAAAAATTTGTATTAAAACAACAAATTACTTATTTATATTGCATTAAAAACCATCAACATCACTACATATATTGTTTACTTGGAAGTTTTGATCCTTGTAAACATGTTCTATTATATAAATCCAATCATCTTGACTAACTTCTCGATAAAGCTTACTTTTTGGGTCCACCCCAAACTCCACCAATCTAATGTAATACTTGTGCATTCTACAACAGTAATGAATATACAACTTAGCAAACTTTTTGTTATGCTGCAACATGATCAATTTCACCATACCCCACAACATTAAACTTAGTCTGCACGAAAAAGTAGTATATCATTTCAAAAAAAATCTGTATAATAAAATAGCTCATACTTTAAATTTTATCCCAGTCATATTTTTTCCCTCAAAATCATCACCAATCACTTATCTCACTCATCATCTCTCTGTCAAACTCAAACGTCAAGTCACATCATGCATGTCTATTATATGTTTAATTATTTATATATTTTCTCTCTAAAGACATCACATCACTCATTTATATCATATGTTTAATTATTTAATATTTGATTAATTTGTAGTTAATATAATTTTTATTTTAAACATTATTCAGATACAATAGTATCCACATGTTAAAAAAAATTTAATATAGTGGGATCAATTTTTTTGGCGTTTGAATTTTATATTTTATCATGTCTTCATGCACGGGTTATGACTAGTAAATATATATGTTAACTAGAAACATAAAAAAAAAATTAATTACCAAGAGTCTTGCAATGGTAGGGCCCTATTTTTCAACTGGTAACTCCTGCTATTGGGTTATGTGACTCTCCTAAAACCAAGGGTCCTTTATTAACTGTTGACTACTCGTCAACCCGCGGAAACACTAGTGATTTTCGTCCAATCCGACCTCACGTCAATAGAGTTCCTTTAATCGGGATTGTTATCCACTCGAATAACACATGCATATTTTGCCATCTGGCCCAACTGGGTCCAATATACCACAATTTATACTTATTTTATGTCAATTTATATCTTTGGAATCAAAGAACCCATAGCTCAAAGGCTTGGCAGAGAAATTTTAAAATTCAGATTTTTAGAAAGTGTATCGATACACCATACCGATGCACCATACCGGTACGCCATACTAGTACGAGTTGCCCATTGGGTCTCGCCATACTGGTATGAATTGCCCACTGGACCTTGATATACCGGTACGCCATATAAGTACGCTTTGCCGACTTTTGCCTATTTCACCTGTTTTTCATTTCCAACTCATTTTTAACCATATTACATCCATCCAACACATGTACAAAGAAGATTTCCATTTAATACTAGGTCCATACACCTTCTATTCCATTCAATTCCTTAAATTTACATATCAAAACCAAGTTTTCATAATACTCTTACAAAAACTCAAATGAAGCCACATTCCAGCTTTCTTCATACTTGAGGCCTTGAGTGAGAGCCTTTCGCCAACGTATCGCCCGCACCTGAAATTTTTTTCCCTTTCCACATTACCAATAACCTTCACGAAGGCTTGATAGTCAAAGGCCGGTGGTGGTTAATTATTAGTTCGCCCACCGCCTCGACGTCCTCTTCCTCTACTAGCCATCTACACACATGTTAGACAACAATATAACACTCATTTAGTATCCCAAAGTAGGGACTAACTTTGAAACTTTGAGATTCTTCTCCTTGTCTCCCTAGTGGAGCTTATGCCACCCACTAATAAACATTTACACCTTGAACTATCTCGTTCCCTTGTTTTCCGACCCCCAAGGTTATGTTTTCTAACCCTAATATCTCGTCCATACATATTTTACCATGTATATCATTCACTAAACATATAACACATGACATGCATCATGTTAAAGCACAAGGCATGAAATGCACGATGAATGCAATGGTCTAGACCCATGCCCCTCCAAGCCCTTGGTAAATCGTATACCTTGGCTCTGATACCAAGCTGTGACGCCCCTAAATCGAGGGTCCTTTATTAACCGTTGACTATTCGTTAACCCGTGGAAACACTCGTGATTGTAGTCTAATTCGACATCACAACAATAGAATACCTTTAACCGAGATTGTTATCCACTTGAATAACACATGCATATTTTGCCATCTGGCCCAACCGGATCCAATATACCACAATTTATACTTATTTTATATCCATTTATATCATTGGAATCAAAGAACCCATAGCCCGAAGGCTTTGCAAATAAATTTTAAAATTTCAATTTTTTGGAAAGTGTACTGGTACGCCATACCGGTACACCATACCGGTACGAGTTGCCTACTAGGCCTTGTCATACTGGTACACCATACCGGTATGAACTGCCCACTGGACCTCGTCATACCAGTATGCCATACTTGTACGCTTTGCTAAATTTTGCCTATTTCACCTGTTTTTCATTTCCAACTCATTCTTAACCATATTACATCCATCCAACACATGTACAATGAAGATTTCCATTTAATACTAGGTCCATACGCCTTCTATTACATTCAATTCCTTAAATTTACATATCAAAACCAAGTTTTCATAATACTCTTACAAAAACTCAAATGAAGCCACATTCCAGCTTTCTTCATACTTGAGGCCCCCGAGTGAGAGCCTTTCGCCAATGTACTGCCCGCACCTGAAATATTTTTTGCTTAAAAGGGTGAGTCACGCTCAGTAGAGTATTCCTTACAGAGGCTACTCCCCCAACCTAAGTGCACATGAATGTCTATGCAACAAATATCAAGCAATAATCCCAAACAAGAACATAATATAATAATATTTTTATTTTAACAATGTCATGCCATGAATGAGATGAGACTCACTCTTGCCCTTTTTATCCCGAGCTCTCTCCAACTCCCATAACACAATGCTACACAAATGTGTAATAAATCCGTCATTGATGTTGCAAATCAATGATAATTTTATTTCTTTATAAAACAAAATCATGTGTCTTGTTGGGTAGCGATCTTTTAGTGTCTCACCGCCGGCTCTGCACACCGATACACTTTTTTTGAACTTGCACCGTCAGAAGTATATAAAAGCAATAGCTGGGTCTTACACCCAAGGGAGTGTCTAGCCTTTCTTATTATACCTGACACAAGTTTTTCATGTAACCATGCGATTCAGTCGGATCTTTGATCCAACTTTTTCGAGCTCACCCATCATCCACCTATGTGGTGTTTGATAAATCATGCACACACACACCCACACTCATGTTTAATGACCATGAATGTGATGCCAACATCATGCCTCATATGCATTGAATGTCAATAAGCAATTTCCACCATTCTATCACCAATTATATCAAAAAGCATATAATTTCACAATTCATCATAATATGGATATGTCATAACACATATGTTAACATTATATCCAACAACGATTTCCAAGCATTTTAGCACATGGTCTATGCCAGTATCACACTTTATTCACAAAGGCATAATGTAAACACATAGCAAGCCCATACATCAATTTTCACATTTTTCAAGAAATTACTTTGAGTAAATTCTACATGTCCATTATAGGATATAATTTATTCTACTCCTTTTCAACTCATTTCATCAATTTCAACACAATAGGAAAATGATACATATAAATTTACCAATCTAACCATTTCATTTAACACCCTAGGTTGTAAAATAAATCAAAGTAGGAAGAAACCCTATCTCTTGACATGTAAAACGACGTTGGGAAGCCTCAAGAACCCAAAGCAAGTTACAATCTTCACTTCCCAAACATTCTATCTTTGGAATATCGCCCAAAGTCGACCTCCTTGGTATGGTTTTGTAGCCCGGGTCGAGAAGAACAACTTTTGTTCTCAGCCCGGGGTGATTCGACCAAAGTTTGGCCCTTGGTCGCAAGAGAAAAGGCTTGAGAAATCCTTTTCTTTCTCTTTCACTCTCTCTTTTTCTATTGTTCAACCGGCTGAGCACAATGGGGGAAAAAAATCAGATTTCTCCTCTATTTATAGCCTTAGAATACTTGACCCACAATGCGTCACACGACCCTTTTTTTCTCGGGTCCGTTTTTGCCTTGAAATGATTAAATTTTGTCTCAATTTAAATTCAAAATATTTTTATTTTAACTTGTCTCAAATTAATTTCTGATTTTAAATTTTTTATTAAAAATCCCGTTGTTGGGTAACCCGAGACTCAACTGCCTCGTAAAAGAAGAAAAATTTGACTATCTCGGAATTCAACGAAAATTGACGGGATAGCTAGATTTCGTGAGATGAGTCCAATGATGAGGTCCGTTTTGTCGTCTGAGATCTAGAAAATTTTAGATTTTTAACCTATACCATATTGACAAATTATCGTTTTGCCCCCCTTTCGTAAAAATTTTAAATTTACCTAGGCTTTTATAGGTCACATCTCTGATTGAGACAAAACCCCTCGCCAGGGTTCCAATCTCCGTAATAAAACAATGTGCACTTTTTCCAACAGGAGCACTCACACTTGCGGGGATCTCATCACGTAATTTTTTGTGTTTCTAATAACTTATCCGTAGCCTTTACTCGAGTAAGACCTTGCCCTTGTCTCGAGGTCGATTTTGTCAAGCACAAAACAAAATTGAATAATAGAAAATAGTTTAGATTCAACTTAAGCAAACAAAATCATACCTTTTTTGCTATCCTCAGTACATGGACTAGACATAATCGATATCAATGAACCAATCGTCCTACTAGATGGCACATCCGAACGTGTAGGTGCAGATAAGCCGAGTTTATGTTTTGGAGGCATATGTGTCCTATAACATTAAGATATTCAGGTGATTATGCAAATATTTAATCATAAATAAAATAAGTAAAAAGTAAAAAACAATCATACCATCCCCTAGTAAATTTGCCTAAAATATTCTACATATCTAGATTTCCAACATATTTGGATTGCCTAAAATATTCTACATATTCTACCATCGATTTCCAACATACTTCTTCAAAATGCCAAGGTACCTTTTAAATAATACAAGTACAATCAAATTTAAGTCAACAATACATGTATTGATATCAGATGGATTATTACCTTTCAATCGGGTACATCCAGCGGTAATGAACTGGTTCGGCAAGAATTGCCTCCCAAGGCAAGTGCACAACTAGATGGATCATAACATCAAAGAATGCTAGTGAAAAAATCTTTTCCAACTTGCATAGTATTAAAGCTATTCGATCATGAGATATCTTCAAGTCTTTAACCATCAATGTTTTCGAACAAAGTTGCTAAAAAAAACTGTCTAACTCAAACAAAGCAGTATAGATTTCTTTGTCAAGATACCCACGTATTCCAATCGGAATGAGCCTCTGTAAGCGAACATGACAACCATGACTTTTCAAACCTGATACTTTTTCATCCTTAGTACTTATAGATCTTGAGATATTTGCTGCATAGTCATCAAGATAGTTAATTGATTTTAGGAACTCACAAAAACCATATCTCTCCTTCGGGGACAATGTGTACCATGCTGGGGGTTTCACATAAGAATCTCCTCACTTTTGTTGGTGTAGTTCTTTCCCTGTATTCAAATCCTCCAAATCTAAACTAGCCTTTTCAGTATCCTAATTCTTTCTATCTATACTAAGCAATGTTCCAAGAATATTGTCACATATTTTTCTCTATATGCCTGACATCAAGGTTGTGTATGAGATTTAGTGTTATCCAGTATGGTAGCTCAAAGAAAATACTTTTATTTGTCCAATTAAGTTCCTCATATGTGTGTTTTATTTGTCTGTTGCTTGGATGCTTCCCAAACGTGACATTTGTCAATGATTGTAGTTGTTCCAAAACCTCATCCCCAAATAGATCTA
Source organism: Ilex paraguariensis (assembly GCA_963454935.2). NCBI lineage: Eukaryota > Viridiplantae > Streptophyta > Magnoliopsida > Aquifoliales > Aquifoliaceae > Ilex > Ilex paraguariensis. Next base: position 628,968 of record CAUOFW020002769.1, read on the forward strand.
ATGGTTTCAACCGCTTCTTATATTTATCATCAAACAACTTATTCCGACGCCAAGCATGCTCTTGAGGCAAGTAACGACAATGTCCCATGTAGCATATTTTACTTCTCAATGGATGGGATGATGTATCGTAGTTACAAACTGGGCATACTATATAACCCTTTGTACTCCACCCAAACATGTAACCATAAGCAGAAAAGTCATTAATGGTCCATATAACCACCACATGCATTCAAAAAGTCTCTTTGCTATATGCATCATAAGCTACTACCCCAACTTCCCATAATTCTTTCAACTCATCAATCAACGGCCATATATAGACATCAATATCTTTTCCAGGGGATTGTGGACCGGGAATAAACAATGACATCATGAAGTTTGGATCTTTCATACATTTCCATGGAGGCAAATTATAAGACAAAGTATGACAAGCCATATGCTATATGCTATATGCGTTGCTCATGTTCCCAAAAGGGTTAAATCCATCGGTGGCTAACCCTAATCTAGCATTATGTGGATCTTGAGCGAAGGCATGATATTTTAAATCAAATTTCTGCCACTCTACAGCATTGGCAGGATGCCTTGATCCATTCTCATCATCTACAGGCTTATCCTTTTGTCATCTCATATCTGTTACAGACTTCCTTGACATGTATAACCTCTGCAACCTTAGTTTCAATTGAAAATAACGCAAGATCTTATAAGGAATGTTCTTTCCCTTGCCATCATTAACCCTGGATCTAGATTCTCCACATGTAGGACAATTTTCTCAATTTTCATTCTCTTTCCAAAATAATGCACAATCATACTTACATGCATGAATGGGAACATATCCCAATCTCAAAGCTCGTAAGAACTTCTTAGCATCATAAATGGATTTTGGAAGTAGGTTACCTTTTGGAAGAAAAACCTTCAATATCTGTAACAACATGTTGAATGAATTATTGCTCCACTTGTTCAACACCTTCACATGAAGTAATTTTACAACCGTTGATAGCAGAGTAAATTCTGTGCATCCCGGATAAACCTCACGTTGAGCATCCTGCACTAATTTTTCAAACTTCTCCACATCTTCTTTATCACCATAATCACTAGTTTTGCCAAAATCTAATTTCCCCCAAACAGTATCCATGAAAGTTCTCATGCCCACATCTTCTAACATATCAAGTGATTCATCACGATCATCAGCTTTAGAGTTTGTCCAGTCATCTTGGAGAGTTTCACCAATGTTATTATCCTTATTGTGTTCATTCAAAGGGACAAGTTCCCCGTGGTGTACCCACACCGTGTAAGAAGCCATAAACCCTTTCAAGCACAAATAAATTTCCACAGTTTCTTCAGTATGCCATTCAAGATTCATAAAATTCTTACACGGACACCAAATTTTTCCATTTCATCCCGTTCATGGCATTGCAAATCTAATGAACGACTTCATCCCAACAATATATTGCTTACCCGATTTTTTCTTAACTATCATCCAACTCTTATCCATTTCAATTAATGTACCTACGAAACCATATTTTTTTTAACTAATTAGATGGAGAGACACTAATTAAAATAAAGGTATATCCATTCCTAAACTATCAGAAACTAGACAACTCAAAAAATCATATTACCAAAAAAATATTCTCTAAATACGATGAACTTCTCTTGGATTGTTTGGGTTAAAATGATCATAGCATCTTATTAACTATCACGTTGAAATTTTTGATCCGGTTCAATTTTTACATAATAACTTAATAGTCATGACCATGACACATACTCCTTACAATCAATATAACATCACATATATAATATAGTATTTTCATGGCTCAAAATAACATTATTTATTCCAATGCAACATCCTCTCCTTCTAGACACCAACATAAAGGAAGATTCACTATGTGAAAAACCAACATTGAAGTTGAAATAAGAAAAAAGGTTTTAAGTCTATAAGTCATTGATTATATAACAAATGAACCCAAGCAACTAGACCCGCTATTTGAAAAAAATTTGATAGATTCTCATCTAAAATTAAGACCCTAGAAAAATGTCACCTTTTGTATCTAAACCTATTTATTCTTGAGAAAACCCCAAGCAAACAATTGCAATAATAAAATCAAAACACAAACTTAAAAAAAGATCAAACCCCGCTTAGGGACCTTGAAAACTGTAAGGTTCTTCTCTCAGAAACTCAACCCTTATGCTTAATCAATGAGTCCTCACCCTTGGATAATCTCTCAATTTTTTTACACCAGTGAGTAATTAAAAATGGAACTTACTAACAACGAGCAATCAAGGAGCAAATTTAATAAAGAATTTTTTTACTTTTATCCGATTCTTCTGTCTTCTTATACTCTATTTTTTCTTTCATTTTTTAATAATTTTTTTTTACTGGTAAAAAATGAAGAGCAACAATGGGAGGGGCTGCAAAATCCAAGAAGGACCGCACAAGCAGCAGCCTGATCACAATTACAAGGCATCGATTTTAGGCCAGTTTTGAGGAAACTCATCAGCGCCACTTATGTTGCTCAGGACATTATTCAACCAAGTACTTCATGATGTAATCTCAGGAAGATCAAATTCTTACCCATATATGAAAAATGCATTATAATTGAAGCTCATTCTCCAAATATTATATACACTCAATAATAGAGAAAAAAGAAACACGTGGTGGCAATTAAACAAACACATGATGGCACAAAGAAAACCGAACAATTGGGCATTGGAAACATTTAACAAACATGTGGTAGTCGAAAAAATTGAAGAGTGATTCCAAGAGATTAGAAGAAGACAAAAAAAATAAGAAACGAAAAGGCATAGAAAATAATGGTGGTTGAAGGTGGTGAATGGGGGGTGTGGGTTGTGTATCTCCTGTGTGTTGTAGCCATGTCATGTGAGTGGTGTGCGTTGTGTGTAATGTGCAGTCAGCGGAGAGACAGAGAAGCAGAGAGTTGTGCCTTACTTGAAGGGACTGTGGATGAAGGAAAGAGCAGCGGAGAGAGCAGAAAAGCAAAAGGAACTAAAGGCAGAATGAGCAGCAGAGAGGGAGCAACGGCTGGAGGTCTGTGGCTTTGAGAGGAGGAGAGAGGAGACAATATGTTTTGAGTATATGTTTTGAGGGTGCTGGACATTTGGGCTTGAGTGTATGTTTGATTTGGGAATAATCTTGTAAGGGAGATATCATTTTTAGAGTGAGAGGAAATTAACTTTCCTTGTTGAAAACCAGAGAGAGAGAAGTTGGGAAAGAGAGAGGGTTACGGGCAGAGAGGAGAGGAAGAAAAAAGGGAGATTTGGAAGTGAAAGAAAGATGATGTAGATTTGGAAAGCAGAGATTTGGTGGTCAACTGGAGTGAACTCGAGGAAAGTTAAAGTTAGGGCTTAGTTAACCTCTAAACAACGTCTTTTTAATCCATAAACTTGCATAAATTGCATCGAATATATTTTGTGACAAAATATCATTTGTCGGCAAACAAAAATAATTTTAACTTTTTTCTACGACAAATATGTATTATCGCAAAGTATTAATATTTTTGTTTTCTTATTTATCGTTATTTAACAAAAAATTTGCAACCGAAAAATTATTTTGGCAATAATTTTTTTCATCACCCATAAAATTAGCACTAGCACCATCCTTGGTGCCAATTTTTTTTTGGAGGGAACGTTTTTGCGAAGACTATTGTCAATGAATGCAAAAAATGGTCATAAAAAATATCATAACAAAGTTTACCGCGAGGAACATTTTAAATTATCACCGAAAATCAATTTTTTATAACAAATTTTACTGTTCGTTGCCAAAACTCGTCACTAAAAACTAAATTTGTTGTAGTATATCAACCAAGAGTAGCCATTAAAGCACAGGCATTGGCATATTTTGTAGCCGAGCTCACGCCACCTACAGCAGCATTTACGCCCAAGGGCTCCCACCCCATTGGCACCTGTTGTGCATTGGCACCCCCTACTCCACCTATGGCACTGCACCCTTGGTGCCCCTTACCAGGTACCTGGTACCCCATGCCCTAGCGCCTCACTAGCACCCTCCCTTAGCGCCTACTCCATGCTTGGTACCCCACCTCCCCTACTCTCAATGACTACAACCCTCGTAGAGCAAGGGACACCCATCGATGCCATGCCTGTCTCCCTCGACTCGGTGTTGGCTCATCCTGAAGCTTGATCCCCACATCATTGGAGCCTCTATATGGAAGTTTCATTAACCACTGAAAGGAATGGAGTAGACAAAGTACTCATCAGCTCTAACGGCACTCCCCTTAAGTATGCCACATCTTTCCATTTTTCAGCCTCTAACAACGAGGCAAAATATGAGGCCCTTATCTCAGGCATGAGGTTGGCAATCGAAATAGATGCCCGCCATCTCAGCGCCTATAGTGACTCCTAGTTAGTAGTGAACCAGATAAAGGGAGATTTTGAAGCAAGGAAGAAGAAGATGCAAGAGTACCTAGCAATGATACAGATCTTATTAATAAAATTCTGCCTTTTCTAGATTGAACATGTTCCAAGATAGCATAATGTGATGGTGGATGCACTTGCCAATTTTGCATCATTTGCAAACATCCCACCAGGCCCCACCTTTATAGGTTACCAATTTGAGCCAAGTAGGCTCAAAACAGGTATGGAGAGTGTCAATTGCACATCTACAGACCCAGACTGGACCGCACCTATTCAAGCATATTTAAAGGAGGGCACACTCCCAGACGACCCAAAGGAAGCCAATAAACTAAGACTAAGGGCATCTAGATATGTTATCCTATAAGACACCCTCTACACGAGAAGCTACTCACTACCATTGCTATATTGGCTCTCTTCAGATGAGTCCAACTACGCTACGAGAGAGATTCACGAGGGAGTATGTGAAAATTATTCTGGAGGACGCTCTTTAGCGCACAAGAAGGTCAGACAAGGCTACTACTGGCCTAACATAATTAGTGATGCTTGGGACTTTGTAAAAAATGAGATAAGTGTTAACGCTTCGCCACTGTGCCGAGACAACCACTAGAGAAGTTGAACACCATTATTAGCCCTGGGCCATTCTTCGAGTAGGGTATTGACATCCTTGTTCCTCTTCCTATGAGTCACGGCCAGTGCAAATTCGTCATAGTAGCCATTGACTACTTCACAAAAATGGACGGAGATCGAGCCCTTGGCCAAGATAACAGATAAAAAAGTAAAAGACTTTATCTGGCATAACATAGTGCACTACCTATACGGTTTGTCCGGATTTGCTTGTTTCACCTGTTTTTCATTTCCAAATCCTTCCAAAACCAACCCAAACTTATACTACATATTTATATCAAACATAGTTGGTACAAGTTCTACTATAAATGATTTCACATATTTACTCAGGTTTTGCAATATTAGCATTTTCGAAAAGAAATAATTATTTGTTATATAAAGATAAGAGTTGGGGGGGGGGAAGGTTACAGTCAATATGGTGTTACTATTTATGAAACTAAAAATAAATTAATTTGAATTTGAATTTGATAAAATTTAAATTTTATTTGTCAAACTTGAATGTTAATTTGGTATTTATTTGGATGAAATTGAAAGTTAAATTAATGAAGAAATTATTATTACTATTATTTATCTCTAATTGGATGAAATTAAATATTGAATTTTTTTAATTTCAATGTTAACTTGATAAAACTGATTGTCAATTTGGTATTAATTTGATGAAATTGAATTTTAATAATAAAAGTGCAAGTGAATTTGATAAAATTGAATGTTAATTTGATAATTTTTTTAATGAATTGAATCACAATCAGATAAAATTTAATGTTAATTTGATAAAATTGACAGTCAATTGGATATTAATTCGATGAAATTAAATTTTAATAAATAAAATTGAAAGTGAATTTAATATTAATTTGATGAGATTGAATTTTAAATTAATGAAATCAATATTAATTTGGGGTTAATTTGATAAATTGGATTAGAGTAAATATTAAATTCATGAATTTTAATGTTTATTTAATAAAATAGACGGTCAATTTGGTGTTAAGTTTATAAAATCAATGTATAATAAACAAAATTAAAGGTGAATTTTTTATTAATTTTTTGAAAGTGAATTTTGAAATTGATGAAATTGAATATTTATTTGGTGTTAATTTTATAAAATAAAATGTTAATTAAATGAATTAACCTTTTGGTGTTACTAGCACCATTTAAAATATAGCAATTTTTTTTATCTCCAAAATTTTTGCAATCTATCCCAAGTGCTTGCGATCTATTAGAAGGTTACAGTAGTCTCCCCCAAAAGTGGTTTCCTCACCCGAATTTAATAACATACAATCAATCCTATTGAAAAATGGTAAGTTTAGGATCAATCATAAAAGTTTATGATCGATCACAAGGTCATAGGGGTGAGCTTTAGTGAAATTGGCAGTCAATTTAGTGTTAATTTAATAAAATTGATTTTTATTAAGTAAAATTGAAAGTTAATTTTGTTAATTTAATGAAATAAATTATTGAATTGATGAAATTGAATACTAATTTGATGTTAATTTAATGAATTGGATCTCAATTAGATGACATTAAAAGTTAAATTCATGAATTTTAATGTTAATTTTAGAAAATTAGCGGTCAATTTAGTGTTAATTTAAAAAAATTGAATTTTAATAAGTAAAAAAATTGAAAGTTAATTTGGTATTAATTTGATAACATAGAATTTTGAATTGATATAAGTGAATGTTAATTTGATATTAATTTAATAAATTGGGTCTCAATTAGATGAAATTAAATGTTAAATTCTTGAATTTTAATGTTAAGTTTAGAAAATTAACGTTCAATTTGGTGTTAATTTAATAAAATTCAATTTTAATAAGAAAAATTGAAGGTGAATTTGATATTAAATTGATGAAATTTAATTTTAACATGATAACATTGAATGTTAATTTAGTGTTTCTTTGATGAGTTGAATCGTAATAAGACAAAATTTAATGTTAATTTGAAAAAATTAATGGTCAATTTAGTGTTAATTTGATAAAATTATATTTTAACAAATAAAATTAACAGTGAATTTGATGTTAAATTGATGATATCGAATATTAATTTAGTGTTGATTTAATGGATGAAACTGAATATTAAAAATTCATGAATTTTTATGTTAATCGATAAAATTGGTAGTTTGTGTGGTGTTAATTTTATGAAACTATAAATAAATTAAACTGAAGGTGAATTTAGTTTTAATTTATGAAATTTAATTGTAATTTGGTGAAATTGAATGTTAATTTGGTAAAATTGACAGTCAATTTGGTGCTAATTTGATGAAATTGAATTTTAATCAATAAAATTAAAGGTGAATTTGGTGTTAATTTAATAAAACTGAATGATAAATTGATGAAATTAAATATTAATTCGAGTTTAATTTGATGAATTGGATCTCAATTGGATGAAAGTAAATAATAAATTAATAAATTTTAATGTTTATTTAATAAAATAGGTAGTCAATTTGGAGTTAATTTTATGAAATCAAAATTTAATAAATAAAATTAAAAGTGATTTGTTTTTATTAATTTGGTGAAAGTGAATTTTGCGATCTATCCCAATTTTTTTGGAATGTATCATTTTTTTTTTTGGAATATACCAAAATTATTATTTGGAATATATCAAAATTATTATTATTTTTTATTTCCTAAAATTTTGTGATCTATCCTACAAGTTTAGGATCTATTGCATAGTTGCAGTTGTCTCCCTCATAACTAGTTTACTCATCCAAATTTGGTAACTTATTGAAAAATGGTAAGTTTGGAATCAATCACAAATATCTATGATCGAACACAAGATCACNTCGCAATCCTCCAAGAACAGTCCCTCATCCTTGCAACTCATCCTCCTATCCTCAAGACAGAAGATCAACTGAAGCTGCACACAGCTTCAGTTTCTCAATAGTAACACCCTTNAATCACAAATATCTATGATCGAACACAAGATCACTAGAGTGAGATTTAACAAAATTGTAAGCAATTTACTACAATTAAGGGCATTATCATATTTGAGGGTCAATTTACAGAAAATGTGGATAAATTTATAAGTTTAGAGGTTAATTTATGACTGTTCTAATTAATATTATGACTATTTTGGTTAATATTATGACAATTCTAGACAATATTATGAGAATTAGGGATAAATTTANTATCATCAAGTAAAGACCGTATGAAATGATACCTAATCTGAATGTGCTTCATCTTGGAATGAAATGCTGGATTCTTGGCAAGGAATATGACACTTTGACTATCACTATAAAGAGTTCCCTTTTGTTTCTTTTTACCTAGTTCCTCCAAGAAACTCTGTAACCAAATCATCTCCTTTGAAGCCTCTGACACTGCAACATACTTGGCCTTTGTAGTAGAAGAAATATTGTCTTCTGCAGGTTGGAACCCCAAGACACGGTAGTACCACCCAAGGTGTAAACAAAATCAGTGGTGCTCTTCCAACTATCAGTGTCTCCGGCCAAGTCGACATCAACAAAACCTTGTATCTCCAAACTATGTTCGGTGAAATACAAAGATGCTTCTGAGGAACCTTTCAAGTACCTCAAAATCCACTTCACAGCCTCCCAATGTTGTCTTCCTGGGTTGCTCATGNTTTCCACCAATTAACCTTCTTTTATGAATATTTTGCACAAGTGGAAAAAGAAAAAGAAAAAGAATGCCCCGACGCTTTAAAGATTAAAATTCAACATGAAGAAAAAATTAAACCATATGATATCTTAAAACGTCACAAAACTTTTCCTATTTACTAATGCATTTATAACAACCAAGAACAAGAAGTTTAGAAAAATTTCAAACCCATGAAATAATCTTAATTCTCAAGTTTCTGCACACTTTACAACAAAATGAACTATAAGAATTACTTTCTGGAAAAAAAAATGAACTATAAGAATCAACTCTCAATTCCAAAAGATACTAATTAATATCCTACATATGTAAAAGTCATAGATTTCAAATTAAAAAGGAAAAAGGTGCTAAGATACATTTTTTAGGATCGGAACTGGTTCAATTGTTAGCATAGTATACAATTGAACAAAGTAGTTGATTACTTAAAACAAACAATATAAATTGGTTTCACCAGGTATATCTACCCAAGATGCCTCCTATGAATGAATCGATAGCTAGCCTTGTTGTGAAATTAAATGATGATAATAAAGTAAAATTAATGAAAAGAACGATAAGAATTCAATCCAAACAATCACACAACATAGAATTTACGTGGTTCGATAATTTGCCTATGTCTACAAAATTGCACGGATTTCACTATTCTCAAGAAAGAATACAAAGAGGGTAGCGATCGTATAAAATCCAAAACCCTAATCACCGAATAACAATTTATATATGTGTTGCGCACAGGGCCACAAAACGGGCCAAAAATATTTTCCCAGGGACATTGCCCCCAAACCCCCCCACGAGGCTTGTCCATAAGTATTACGGCTTGGGCCTATCGGGCCAAGCCTCCGCTCCATAGACTAAGCCTTAGAAAATTTTTCATTAAAAACACGCAACATTATTTCGGGTCGGGTCACCATCCAGATCAACACAAACTAGACTCCACAAAAGAACTCAACAAATCTCCCACTTGGAGACTAGTTCAATCACTAACATCAAATCGCAATCCTCCAAGAACAGTCCCTCATCCTTGCAACTCATCCTCCTATCCTCCAGACAGAAGATCAACTGAAGCTGCACACAGCTTCAGTTTCTCAATAGTAACACCCTTAGTCAACATGTCTGTCGGGTTCTTAGTTTCACAGATCTTTTTAAGTATCAACTGACCATCATCAAGTAAAGACCGTATGAAATGATACCTAATCTGAATGTGCTTCATCTTGGAATGAAATGTTGGATTCCTGGCAAGGAATATGACACTTTGACTATCACTATAAAGAGTTCCCTTTTGTTTCTTTTTACCTAGTTCCTCCAAGAAACTCTGTAACCAAATCATCTCCTTTGAAGCCTCTGACACTGCAACATACTTAGCCTTTGTAGTAGAAGAAATATTGTCTTCTGCAGGTTGGAACCCCAAGACACGGTAGTACCACCCAAGGTGTAAACAAAATCAGTGGTGCTCTTCCAACTATCAGTGTCTCCGGCCAAGTCGACATCAACAAAACCTTGTATCTCCAAACTATGTTCGGTGAAATACAAAGATGCTTCTGAGGAACCTGTCAAGTACCTCAAAATCCACTTCACAGCCTCCCAATGTTGTCTTCCCGGGTTGCTCATGTATCTATTCACAACTCCCACTGCATGGGCAATGTTTGGTCTCGTGCATACCATAACATACATGAGTGAACCAATAGCTGAAGCGTAAGGAACCTTACTCATGTAGTCATGTTCCTCCTCTGTCTTAGGTGATTGATCTTTGTTGATTCTGAAGTGACTACCCAGCGGTGTGGCAACTGGTTTGGCCTGGTCCATGTTAAATCTACTGAGTATCTTGTTCATATACACAGCCTGCGACAGTTTCAACGTGCCCTTGACTGATGTTTTTGATGATTCTCATTCCAAGGATTTGTTTTACAGCTCCCAATCCTTTATTGCAAACTATTTTGACAACTATTTCTTCAGATTATTAATCTCCTCAATATTGGACCCTACAAAGAGCATATCATCCACATACAACAACAAAAATGATGTAAGAGTTGTCAAATTGTCTGACATAGCAACAATGATCTTCCTGACACCTGATGTACCCTAAACTACACATAAAGCTGTCAAATTTCTTGTACCATTGTCTAGGAGCTTATTTCAGACCATACAAGCTCTTCGTTAGTTTGCAAACCCAATTCTCTTTGCCTTGCACTGTGAACCCTATAGGCTGGTGCATATAGATGTCTTCTTTCAAGATCCCCATGAAGAAACGCAATTTTCACATCTAACTACTCAAGATGCAAATCTTCAGTAGCAACTATTGCCACCACTAGCTTGATGGCTGTGATCTTCACTATAGGAGAGAATATCTCAGAGTAGTCAATGCCCTTTTTTTTGCTGAAAACCTTTTACAACTAGTCTTACCTTGTAACTCTTACTGTCATCATGCTCAGTCTTCACACGGTACACCCACTTGTTGTGTCAAGCTTTCTTCCCAACTGGAAGTTCTGTCAATTCCCATGTCTAATTCCCTAGCAAGAAATTCATCTCCTCTTTCGTGGCTAACTCCCACTTGCTAGAATTCTTATCTTGCAAAGTTTCTTCATAACTCTGCGGTTCTCCACCATCTGTTAACAAAATGTAACCCACTATAGGTGAGAATTGTTGTGGGGGTTGGATAGTCTTGGAAGACTTTCGAGTTGCTGCTATAGGTGTGGATGGTTTAGGATTTGATTGCGGAATAATGGGAATAGATGCACTGGACCCACTCTCATCATAACTGTCATCCCTGCACTGCACTGTGACCTCTAGTAGGTCGACAAACTTGGACTTTTGAGGAGTTGTATCAACAATTGTACTGGACATGTCCTTGTACATAGCTTTCTCATTGAATACCACGTTTTTGCTCTTGATGATCTTTCAACTCTGCTCATCCCAGAATCGATAACCAAATGCCTCACCTCCGTAACCAATAAAATAGCGTTTTATTGATTTCGCCTCAAGCTTGCTGCGAGTATTAGCATCAACAAGAACATAAGAAACACAACCAAAGGTTCTAAGATGAGAAGGTTAACCTCTTTTCCACTCCAGGCTTCCTCAGGTAGTCTGCACTCCAATGGGACTGATGGTCCATGATTAATCAGGTACATTGTAGTTTTCACTGCTTTTGTTCAAAATGTAGGTGGTAGTCCTATGTGCAGCCTCATGCTCCTAGCACACTCATTGATGGTTTTGTTCATGCGCTCAGCAACGCCATTTTGTTGTGGTGTCCCAAGTATGGTCTTCTCCATTCTGATACCTTGAGCCGCGTAGTACTCCTTGAATCCTCCATCAATGTACTCTCCACCATTGTTAGACCTTAAACATTTTAGCTTTAGGCCTGTTTCCGTCTCAACTAGGGCCTCCCACTTTTTGAACTCATCAAACACGTCAGATTTATGTTTCAAAAAATAAACCCATACCTTTCTACTATGGTCGTCAATGAACGTGGCATAGTATCGAGATTTTCCAAGGGATGTCATTGGGGAGGGTCCCCATACATCTGTGTGTACTAGATCCAGATTTCTTGATTTCAGAGCTCTGCCACTCTTCAAGAAACTGACCTTTTTCTGCTTCCCAACTATACAACTCTCACATATGTCTAAATCAACTACTTTCAGTTCTGGTAGCTTGCCTTTTGACACGAGTTCCTTCATGCCTTTCTTACTCATATGACCAAGTCTGCAATGCCATAACTCTGCAGTACTCTCTATAGTGGTGGAACTTTATGTCATGTACAAAGTACCAGTCTTGTTGCCCCAGGCCAACACCAGTGCTCCATTAAAAACTTTTTAGGTGCTATTTGAGAACACTACTGAGTAGCCATAGTTGTCGAGCTGTCCCACAGAGATAAAATTCTTCTTCAAATCGGGAATGTGTCTGACCTTCTACAAGGTCCACACATTCCTATTAGTAAGTGTAATATCAACATCTCTTGTCTCCACTACATTCAGTGCCTGTCTGTCAGCCAAGTACACTTTCCTGAAATCATCGGCAACATAGTTCCGCATGATTTCTTTGTGAGAGGAGGTATGAAAAGATGCCCTTGAATCCAGTATCTAGTCATCAAATGGACTATGAACTGCAAATAGTAGCGTGTCTTGCACTTCTTCAGCCACTGTATTCACGCCATCGCCTTCTGTCTTCTTCAAATTTTTGCAATTTATCTTTAAGTGCCCGGTCTTGCCACAATTCTAGCAAGTCGCCTGTTGTTAAGGCCTTGTCCTGCTATTGCCCCTATTCTTTGATTTTGATCTTCCTCTATTTGAGTTTCTGTTATTTGACCTCCCACGAGTGTTAACATTCAGAGTAGAACTCGACCCCGAGGTCTCTCCAGAATCTCTCCTACGCACCTCCTTAGCCAAAATTAAATCATAAATATTATCGTATTTAAGTTTCATCTTACCAGCAGAATTACTAATAGCCATCCTCATGGTTTCCCAACTGTTTTGGTAGTGATGCCAGCAATATCAGAGCCCGAATCTTATCATCAAATTCAATTTCAACATATGATAATTGATTGGTGATGGTATTGAACTCATTCAGGTGTTGGGTAACAGATGTACCATCTGTCATCCTCATATTGAATAAATTTTTCATTGGATGTACCTTGTTATTTGCAGAAGGCTTTTCACACATACCTGACAAAGCCGCCATGAGATCTGCAGTGGTCTTCTCCTTGGTAACGTTGTGTGCAACTAATCTTGAAAAGGTTAGCTGAATAACCCCCAAAACCTGTCGGTCTAACAGTTTCCAGTCCTCATCCTTCATAATCTCTGGTTTCATCCCCAATAGTGGAAGATGAAGTTTCTTCCCATAGAGGTAGTCCTTTATCTGCATCCTCCAGTACTCGTAATTTGTGCCATCGAACTTCTCAATCTCAAATGTCTTCACTTCTTCTCCAGCCATTATTTATTTCAGACCCGAACCTTGGCTCTGATACCAATTGTTGTGAAATCAAACGATGACAATAAAGTGAAATTAATGAAAAGAACGATAAGAATGCAATACAAACAATCACACAACACATAATTTATGTGGTTCGATAATTTGCCTACGTCCACGAAGCTACAGGGATTTCACTATTCTCAAGAAAGAATACAAAGAGGGCGGCAGCCGTACAGAATCCAAATCCCTAATTACCGAATAATAATTTATATATGTGCCGCGCATAGGGCTACAAAATGGGCCAAATTTTTTTTTTCGGGGGGCAACCCCCTCAAGGTTTCTCCATAAGCGTTACGACTTGGGCCGATCCATTGACTAAACCTTAGAAAATTTTTCACTAAAAATCACGCAACATTATTTCGGATCGGGTCATCATCCGGATCAACACAAACTAGACTCCACAAAAGAACCCAACAAGCCTTACTCAAAATGTCAAATTAGCAAAACCCATTCAAGGCTCATATTCACCACAACAAAAAAAAATGGAAAATCATGGTAACATAACACATCAAATGACAAATGGGACCCCAAAGAGCCATTGCAAAATAAATGAAAACTTAGCACACCATTGCAAAATTCTTTCTTTAACAACATCAGCAGCTACACAACTCATTACTTGTAACAATCATTACCTTGATAATGGCACCATTCTCTAGATAATGCTATTTAATTCTAGTTATATACCAAGCAACAGGTGAAAAGATCAAAATAAAGTTTTTGGAGTCTCATACTTCTTGAAAAATTGTAACCCTCTGTTTGGTAGGCAAGAAACCGAAATCGGGTGCCTTTTCACTTTTTTTTTTTGGGTTTGTGTTCAATATCACAAAATCTAAACATATTGCATGGGAGAATTCCTGCAATAGTTGAAATTGCGACTTTCAGCCTGGTGGATCTACAAAAATCACAGGGTCAAAAAAGGGGGCCAGGTGAACACCCGACTTATCCCCTCCGAAGTTTAAGTCAGTATAAGATTGGAGGGTTGAGCTCAATATATCATGTATCATGGTTTCAAGTTGCGTACCTTTGTTTATTTTCCTGTGGAGTTTTTATACCTAGAATAGCAATGAGTGCAAAGACTTCAAGTTCCATTTGGACATTCAATGCTTGGCGCCTTTATCCACAAAGATCTCAATTTTTTCTACCCAGGTCTTCACATATTCAACGATAGGATGATAGGACAAGTGTTCGAGGACATGTCGAGCACTTATGGCTATTCTCAAGCACTCAAGTGCCTATGAACGGTGCCTGCCACCTAATGTTGTGTTTAATGCTCGGGAAAATAATACTTCGGGGGTACATCGAGGAGATGTACTAGGCATAGTAGCCATTAATGTCTAGCCATCATGACTGTAGACCTAGGCTCTGAGGGCGTAGGGGCTCATTAATGGCAGTCTCCATCACTCGCATCGCCATAAATGAATGGTCAAGTCATATTAAATGCGGGTGTCAGCTTGCGTACTTGGCTCTTCTGAGTCATCATCTCTCGGCTTTGCTCCTCGGCATCTTTTAGACTCCATAACGGCTGCAATTTCACATGTGTCGATCAGGGGGCTATTGAGCTGCCTAGAGTCTCGCTAACTGCCCCTAGCCTCTATTCTTTTTATGGCATGGGATAGGTGGCGCAAGGAGATTGGAGGCTTACCTATCATGCCTCATTAATAGGGACAGTTACTTGTACATCTGGCGTCGTTCTTTTCAAATCTCCTAATGATGACCTGGCTTTTCGATTCCCGCCCCTCAAGAGAGTATAAATTGGAGAAGTTTCAGTTATTTCAGAACTTTGTAAACTTTGAGTTTTCTTCAAGCAATCAACTCCCGAGCACTCTTTCTCCATCTCCCGAGCACCCCTTTTGAAGATCCATCACCTGTAAGTACCTCCCTCCCGTTGAGTCTGTTTCTATTTTCTTCTACATTTCTCTTACACCTCTTTTTTGAATCCACCAATGGCTAGAACCTGTAGAACAGTTGAGGGAACACCTACCAGGGCTAGGGCTAACCGTGGACCGAGGAGAATCGAGGTCAATGAGGAAAACATTGATGCCTTTAGAGCCAGATACCAAATCCCTGAGCGTGTTTTCACTTTTCCCTTCAACCTCTTTCACCATAGAAGGGACCTTGGATGTGTTGAGATGATGCCTTTCTAGATAAAGGCCATCATGGAAGGGGGGTTGACCTCTCCCCTTCACCCCTAGTACTAAATATGTTAATGCAACTGAAGCTTTTTCCTCTCTAATGCGGGTGAATTTCTTTAGGATAGTGATGGGTGTGGTTGCTCTCAACGCTCGGCTTGGGGTGAACTTGGGGGTAGATGAGATTTTATTTTTCTACGACTTAAGATTAGTAGCAAGGGGTAGGAACTACCTCTAGGCCCTAGATACCTCAATGTACTTGGTGACCCACATGCCCGACTCAAAAAAGGGGTATGTGGACGATCTAATCATGCTCGGCGGGAGTTGGGAGAAAGGAGACTGCCCAAGTATAATGGATTGTACTGCCCCCAAGTGCCGAGGGATGAATGTGTGTTGCATATACTCAGATTTATTTGGAACCCTTTCCTTTTCATTACTAACCTTTGTTTTATTTTTGCAGAGGGTTATTGGTAGGACACTGCTCAACCACTTAGGTCCCAAGTTAGATTTGTAGACTTGCTGAAAGTTTGGTCCCACGATCCAGTGGACCGAGTTGCGCACGCACTCCTCGGCTACATACTAACCTATTCCTGTTTCTCATAAATCCCTAAACCTTTGGTGTGGGAGGATCATTCTTTCGAAAAGGAGGAAGAGGAAGAAGAAGGGGACCTCAAAACCGACTTGGACCGAGAATCTGAGCACACCCCTTCACTTGAAGACATGTTCAATCCCCCTAATCNTTGCGCACGCACTCCTCGGCTACATACTAACCTATTCCCGTTTCTCATAAATCCCTAAACCTTTGGTGTGGGAGGATCATTCTTTCGAAGAGGAGGAAGAGGAAGAAGAAGGGGACCTCAAAACTGACCTGGACCGAGAATCTGAGCACACCCCTTCACTTGAAGACATGTTCAATCCCCCTAATCACTGTTGCAACCATGAAGGCGGTCATGGTGGCTAGGAGGACGAGGCTTTCTGGGGCTGCCGAGTCTTCGAGGACAACCCTGATAGTTCCTTCACCGACCTCTCCACGCCGACAACCACCTCCGTCGCCACTACGTCCTCAATCATCTGGGGAACCTAACATCCCATCAAGGGAACAGCCTCATAGACGCCAAGTGCCCCCCTCAGATGATCGACAAAAGGATCGTCAGGGCCGAGAGCCCCAGGGATCTGAAGAACATCGGGTTAAGCACCGGCATGATGCCTCGACCCTTGCCTCCGCTTTTGCCTCGGCCTCGACCTTGGGAACTGATGTCGAGTGGGCTCCCCTAGCCACAACTAGGAGGAACCGTCCAGTATTAGAATCAGACTCCATTCTGCAGTCCCCCGATGTTACGCTTGCCGCATCGAGACCCTCTAGTTCAGGGCCTACATGGTGGTGTATGAGGGCTATGGGGACAACAGATTGCTCCAAACCATTGTCCACCATAACATGCTGTTAAGTGCGTTTTTTCCCTTAGCTTCCTTTAACTTCGTCTGCTCGGCCGTTCCTGACTCAAATTTCTCCCATTTTCAGGCCAGCCAACAAATGGTGGCTATTATCAAGGTTTTTTGGGGCTATAAGCAGGCGACTAAGAACGTCAAATGGGACCTGGCCGACAAAGAGGCGCATATCCGCAAGGTAAAGAAGACCCTTACCGACTAAACCCGGCACATCACCGAGCTCATCTGCCAGCGCAGCACCGTTTATGCCGACTTAGAGAAAATGAAGGCGGGTGAGACCGCGACCATAAAGAAGGTGGAGGAGTATGAGCTCTGGGTCTCTGCCCCCAAGGTCAAGATGCAAGAGGTCGATTCTGTAATCAATCAGTTGACAGCCAAAGTTGACTCATTGACGGCGGACAAGGCCGAGGAGTAGGAGAGGCTACAACGGGAGTGTCAAAAGTTCTGGCTGGACATTCAAGACCAAATGGTTCCTGCCTTTGAAGAGGCCAAGAGAAAAGTTTTCAAGGAAGGCTGGGATGTCACCCTGTATACTGCCTTCGTTGAGCCGGGCTCGGACTTGTTCAAAATGCACAACATCCTCGGGGAGTCAAATGAACAGATCTTTCCCGAGGAGCAGCCGCAGTCCGAGCCCGGGCAAGGAATTCCATTCAATGGAGTCGAAGGAACTGAAGGCCGGCTGGAACCCATCACACTTATTGATGGTTTCGACCAGCACTCTCCTACTCTACCTTCTCCCACTCCACCTGGCCAAAGTGGCGATCTTCCTCCTCCCCCATCCATTATCCTCACGAGGGCAGAAGAGATAGAACTTGAAGAAATACTGGGCGTAGGGGAATCCCTAAGGAGGCATGGAGCGATCGGTGGTGGAGGAGCTGGCGACGGCGTGTTTGGTGATGCTGGGGGTCCTTAACTTTTTGGATTGTAAATACCTTGCTGATTTTTGTAATTTTTCTTCCAATTGTATGCTCTAGGGGATGCAAAGCCCCTTTCTATTAATGAACACTTCTTTTTTCATGTATGTGTTCTTTCATTTTTTGTCTTACTAACTGCTCAAAGATCACACTGTCTGATCTCAAAGAAGTAGCATGAAAAAGAAATCCGTGTGNTTCTGGCTGGACATTCAAGACCAAATGGTTCCTGCCTTTGAAGAGGCCAAGAGAAAAGTTTTCAAGGAAGGCTGGGATGTCACCCTGTATACTGCCTTCGTTGAGCCGGGCTCGGACTTGTTCAAAATGCACAACATCCTCGGGGAGTCAAATGAACAGATCTTTCCCGAGGAGCAGCCGCAGTCCGAGCCCGGGCAAGGAATTCCATTCAATGGAGTCGAAGGAACTGAAGGCCGGCTGGAACCCATCACACTTATTGATGGTTTCGACCAGCACTCTCCTACTCTACCTTCTCCCACTCCACCTGGCCAAAGTGGCGATCTTCCTCCTCCCCCATCCATTATCCTCACGAGGGCAGAAGAGATAGAACTTGAAGAAATACTGGGCGTAGGGGAATCCCTAAGGAGGCATGGAGCGATCGGTGGTGGAGGAGCTGGCGACGGCGTGTTTGGTGATGCTGGGGGTCCTTAACTTTTTGGATTGTAAATACCTTGCTGATTTTTGTAATTTTTCTTCCAATTGTATGCTCTAGGGGATGCAAAGCCCCTTTCTATTAATGAACACTTCTTTTTTCATGTATGTGTTCTTTCATTTTTTGTCTTACTAACTGCTCAAAGATCACACTGTCTGATCTCAAAGAAGTAGCATGAAAAAGAAATCCGTGTGTAATAAGAGTTCTCAATAGGTTAAAACAAATGTTTGCTCGGGCCTGATGCCCCTCGGGGCCGAATATCTTAATCGGCCGAGCATTTTGGATCGTGTTATTGCCCCATAGTCTTACACCTCTCGGGGCAGTACCTTTAGCATCCGAGTGCTTGACTCAATCTTNAGCTGGGATGTCACCCTGTATACTGCCTTCGTTGAGCCGGGCTCGGACTTGTTCAAAATGCACAACGTCCTCGGGGAGTCAGATGAACAGATCCTTCCCGAGGAGCAGCCGCAGTCCGAGCCCGGGCAAGGAATTACATTCAATGGGGTCGAAGGAACTGAAGGCCGGCTGGAACCCATCACACTTATTGATGGTTTCGACCAGCACTCTCCTACTCTACCTTCTCCCACTCCACCTGGCCAAAGTGGCGATCTTCCTCCTCCCCCATCCATTATCCTCACGAGGGCAGAAGAGATAGAACTTGAAGAAATACTGGGCGTAGGGGAATCCCTAAGGAGGCATGGAGCGATCGGTGGTGGAGGAGCTGGCGACGGCGTGTTTGGTGATGCTGGGGGTCCTTAACTTTTTGGATTGTAAATACCTTGCTGATTTTTGTAATTTTTCTTCCAATTGTATGCTCTAGGGGATGCAAAGCCCCTTTCTATTAATGAACACTTCTTTTTTCATGTATGTGTTCTTTCATTTTTTGTCTTACTAACTGCTCAAAGATCACACTGTCTGATCTCAAAGAAGTAGCATGAAAAAGAAATCCGTGTGTAATAAGAGTTCTCAATAGGTTAAAACAAATGTTTGCTCGGGCCTGATGCCCCTCGGGGCCGAATATCTTAATCGGCTGAGCATTTTGGATCGTGTTATTGCCCTATAGTCTTACACCTCTCGGGGCAGTACCTTTAGCATCCGAGTGCTTGACTCAATCTTTCGAGGGCGTTGCTCCAAGGATGGAGTCTTACTCCCCTTGGGGTTGTGCCCCTCACGACTGAGCACTTGACTCGTGTTAACCATTCAAGGGCATTGCTCCATGGGAGTCTTACACCCTTCAGGATCGTGCCCCTAATGACCGAGCGCTTGGATTGTGTTAATCATTTGAGGGAGTTGCTCCATGGAAGTCTTACACCCCTTGGGTCGTGTCCCTAACGACCGAGTGCTTGACTCATTTTAATCATTCGAGGGCGTTGCTCTATAGATGAAGTCTTATACCCTTTGGGGTCGTGCCCTTAACGACTAAGTGCTTGACTCGTGTTAAATCATTTGAGGGCGTTGGTCCATGGATGAAGTCTCACACCCCTCAGGGCTGTGCCCCTAACGACCGAGCACTTAGCTCGTGTTGACCCTTCGACTAGAAGTAAAGCCTGAAATCCAGTTTAATGGGAGTATTTGTTAAAATTTGATACATTTCAAGGTTGGACTACATCATTACCATCCATATTTTACAACNATGTCTGGTGATGCTGGGGGTCCTTAACTTTTTGGATTGTAAATACCTTGCTGATTTTTGTAATTTTTCTTCCAATTGTATCCTCTAGGGGATGCAAAGCCCCTTTCTATTAATGAACACTTCTTTTTTCATGTATGTGTTCTTTCATTTTTTGTCTTACTAACTGCTCAAAGATCACACTGTCTGATCTCAAAGAAGTAGCATGAAAAAGAAATCCGTGTGTAATAAGAGTTCTCAATAGGTTAAAACAAATGTTTGCTCGGGCCTGATGCCCCTCGGGGCCGAATATCTTAATCGGCTGAGCATTTTGGATCGTGTTATTGCCCTATAGTCTTACACCTCTCGGGGCAGTACCTTTAGCATCCGAGTGCTTGACTCAATCTTTCGAGGGCGTTGCTCCAAGGATGGAGTCTTACTCCCCTTGGGGTTGTGCCCCTCACGACTGAGCACTTGACTCGTGTTAACCATTCAAGGGCATTGCTCCATGGGAGTCTTACACCCTTCAGGATCGTGCCCCTAATGACCGAGCGCTTGGATTGTGTTAATCATTTGAGGGAGTTGCTCCATGGAAGTCTTACACCCCTTGGGTCGTGTCCCTAACGACCGAGTGCTTGACTCATTTTAATCATTCGAGGGCGTTGCTCTATAGATGAAGTCTTATACCCTTTGGGGTCGTGCCCTTAACGACTAAGTGCTTGACTCGTGTTAAATCATTTGAGGGCGTTGGTCCATGGATGAAGTCTCACACCCCTCAGGGCTGTGCCCCTAACGACCGAGCACTTAGCTCGTGTTGACCCTTCGACTAGAAGTAAAGCCTGAAATCCAGTTTAATGGAAGTATTTCTTAAAATTTGATACATTTCAAGGTTGGACTACATCATTACCATCCATATTTTACAACCTATATGCGTTTGTGCCCCCCACAGAGATCACTTTGTAAGGACCTTCTCAATTGGGGCCCAGTTTCCTATCAGTGGGTTCCCAAGCATTGCCCACTACTTTGCGTAACACCAAGTCTCGTACTTGGAAACTCCTTGTCCAGACCTTCTTCTGGTGTTGTCTTGACAATTCCTCTTGATACCTCGATAGTTTAATACATACCAGGGCTCTTCTTTCCTTAGCTAAATCGAGAGCTCTGGCCAGCGTCTAATCATTGTTTCCCAACTCGAAGGCTTGGCTTCGTATCATGGGGAGCCCCACCTCCAATGGGATGACGGCCTCAACCCCATATGTCATGGCATACGGCGTTTCCCTTATAGATGTCCTCGACGTGGTTCTATAGGCCCATAACATGTTGAGTAATTCCTCGGTCCACCTTCCCTTTGCCTCCTTAAGTCTCTTCTTGATTCCCGCCAGCACTGCTTTGTTTGAAACCTCTACTTGTCCATTACTTTGGGGATAGACTGGTGTGGAATAGTAATTATGTATTCCAAACCCTGAATAGAATTCTCTAAAGGGACCACTGCTGAATTGAGTCCCGTTGTCAGAGACGATGGCCCAAGGGATTCCAAACCAAGTGACAATGTTCTGCCATACAAATTTCTTCATTTCCACATCTCAAATACGACTCAGGGGCTTAGCCTCTATCCATTTTTTGAAGTAATCAGTTGGTACCAATAGGAATTTCTTACCCAGTAGGGCCCTCGGGAGAGGTCCGACATTGTCTATTCCCTACTGAGAGAACGACCAAGGGCTCGTCAGTAAATTCAAATCTCCTACTGGTTGTTAGATAATGGGAGTGAACTTCTGGCATTTCTCACACTTCTGAATGTAGCTCTTGGCGTCCTTTTGCATATATGACCACCAATATCCTTGATTCAGTGCTCGATGTGCGAGGGACCTTTTTTCTGTGTGGCTCTCACATACACCCTCGTGGATCTCATACAACAAAGGTTCCACCTTATCCTTGGGGACACAGAACAAAATTGGTCCTGAGAATGATTTCCTGTATAGTTGATGATCGACAGAAAACCAGAACCTGAGAGCCTTGAGTTTGATTGTCCTAGCCTCTTTGATGTCCTCGGGGAGCACCCCTTCCGTCAGGTATGCAATTATGAGGTTCATCCACCCCGAGGGTGCTTGCATCTGAGTTGGTAACACCTATTTAGCCTTCGTTTCTTCTAAGCTCAAACTTTTTTGATTCTCAATGATGATGCGCCTAGTTACCTCAGAGGCCAATGCTGAATCTAGACATGCCAATGCGTCGGCGTGAGTGTTGTGATCTCTAGAAATCTAGAAACTTCCACTTTTTCTAACTTCTCCATTCTAGATTTTTCCTTTTGATGGTATACTTTCATTCTGCTGTCCCAAATCTTGAAGTCACCATAGATCTGGTTCACTAATAGTTGGGAGTCGTAGAATACTCGAAGGCGCTTGATCTCAATCAAGTATGCGATATCAAGTCCTGCCAGCAATGCCTCATACTTGGCCTCATTATTAGACCCTTTGAACATTAATCTGATAGCCCTCTCTATGATGAATCCTTCTGAATTGGCCAGTACTACACCTATCCCTACCCCACTTGTGTTTGAGGACCCATCAACATGAAGGTTCCAATTGTCATCTAAAACTTGTGTCTCTTGTGGGGTCTTGGATGTAGAGAACTCCGCAATGAAGTTTGCAAGGATATGCCATTTTTATTGAAGTATGAGGTTTATACTTGATCTCGAACTCCCCAAGTTCCACAGCCCATTTGGTGATCCTTCCTAATATGTCAGCTTTGTGAAGGATCGGCTTGAGAGGCCGATCAGTCAGGACATCTATGATGTGAGCCTGAAAATAATGCCTGAGTTTCCTCATCAGGACTACTAATGCCAGAATCAGTTTCTCCATCAACAAGTACCTAATTTCAGCGTCAAGTAAAGTCTTGCTTACGAAGTAAATGAGCCTTTGTGTCCCTTTAATTTCTCTGACCAATGCTCCACTTATGGCCCATTCAGATATTGATAAGTAAAGGTTGAGTGTCTCCCCCGCCGCCAGGATAGACAAGGTTGGAGGGTACCCTAAGTACTCCTTGATCCCCTTAAGTGCTCGACCATACTGCTCATCCCAAGTTCCTTTCGCCACTCCCTTTAACTTGGTAAAAAATGGCTTACACTTAACAGAAGATTTGGAAATAAATCGGTTAAGGGCTACGAACATCCTAGTTAACTTCTGGATGTCCTTGGTAGTTTGCTTAGGATTGGCCTCAATGCTCCTGTGGGTAACTAAGTATTCCAAAACTTTTCCCGAGCTCACCCTGAAAGCGCATTTCGAGGAATTTAGCTTCAGACCATATCTGTGGAGGATGGAAAATGTAGTTCCGAGGTTGTGAAGAAGATCGACACTCTCCTTACTTTTCACCAACATATCATCAATGTTTACCTCCATAGTCTCACTGAGCTGCTGCTTGAAAATGTTATTCA
The DNA here is from genome assembly GCA_963454935.2 of Ilex paraguariensis. Classification (NCBI taxonomy): domain Eukaryota; kingdom Viridiplantae; phylum Streptophyta; class Magnoliopsida; order Aquifoliales; family Aquifoliaceae; genus Ilex; species Ilex paraguariensis. The sequence continues at coordinate 652,725 of CAUOFW020002769.1, forward strand.
TCAAGCGTTGGTAAGTTGCTCCAACATTTTTCAACCCAAATGGCATCACCGTGTAGCAGTAGATCCCCTGAGACGTAATGAATGTCATTTTCTATTGATTCGATTCATGTAAGGGAATTTGGTGATAACCCGCCCAAGCATCCATGAAGGAGATACGTTTGTGGCCCGCGGTTGCATCCACCAGCTGATCAACCTTCGGCAATGGATATTCGTCCTTGGGGCATGCTTTGTTTAAGTCCATGAAATTCATGTAAACTCGTCATTTTCCTTACTTTTTCTTGACACACACCGTGTTGGACAGTCACTTCAGGAACTGCACTTCCTTGATAGACCCGACTCCCAACAACTTGTTCACCTCTTCATCCAAGACTTTCACATGATGGGGCGCTGTTCTCCGAGCCTTCTGCCTAACAGGTTTAAAGGATGGGTCAACAAGGAGTCGATGGGTCATCACCTCGGCGTTTATTCCCGTCATCTAAGCTCGGATCCACGCAAAGACGTTAGAGTTTTGGTGCAGGAATGAAGCCATGTCAGACTTCTCGGTATCATCCAGCAATGCCTCTATCAAAAAGAACTTCTCATCATTTTCTGGGTTCAGGAGAACTTTGACAAAGGCTTCGGTGAAACGGTTGGTCGGCTTTGTAATGGGCTCACCCACCCTAGGCCGACCAAACTGTGATTACTATTTGGCAACCACTGTTTCGGGATCACGCTTCTTACTTCGGCCACTGACCCCAATCTTCATTGCAGTGTAGAAACAACTTTTTGACAATGCCTGATCACCATGAATTTCTATTATGCATTGGGGAGTGGGGAACTTAACCTTATGATGATAGGACGAGTGAAATGCCTTCATCGTATGCAACCAGATTCTACCTATAATGACATTGTATGGGGAATTAGAATCTATCATCACAAACTCAACTAGGACAACGACAATCCCAGCTCGCACTGTAAGACCCTATATTAAAATTAAATAAGAATAATATTATCTTAATAGTTCCTCTAAGATTAAGAAGATGATGGTAGAAACCTTGAATCATTGTTAAAAGAGTGATCATAAAATTTGAGTTTCGAATGAATTGACTTTAGGGTCAAACTTAGTTTCGAAGGTGTGTTAGCTTAAGAAGGGTGATTAGATAAGTTTTTAAATGCTTTCAGGTCAAAATAATACATCCATTGAATTCGGAAGGTCTAAAAATATTGGGAGAGATAATATGGGGTGTATTAGAAGTTAAGATGTATTTTGAAGTTAAAACCTAATTTGGAGAGGATTTGGGTAGAAAGGAATTGGATGTTACCTTAGTATTTTGGTCATAACTTTCTACTCATAACTCTGATTAATCTTATTTTTGAACCGTAGAAACTTGACTTCAAGGACTACAAAAATATATTTCACATAAATTCTCCACATCGACCTCTAAATAGGCCAAAATTGCGCTGAAAATTTTAGCAGACAAAGTGTACCAGTACAGCCAGTACTTCGAACTCCATAAGCTAAATAGTACCGGTACACAGTACCGGTACACTCGGTCTAACCCAGTTCGACTCGATTTCGGGTTTTGTCTCCGTTTCTCACCCTATAAATACATTAGGACACCTTCTTTAACCCCATTTCACCACTTCCAACCCTAAGAAGCTTTAGAGAGAAAGAGAAAAACACAAAATCAAAAGGGAAAAATCAGAGATTTAAGGGTTGATTCAAGATCAAAACCCTAGTTCTTCAAGAACACCAAGGTAGGAGTTTTCTTCCATTCTTGTCCATTGATGCTAGGGCTAATATATATGTATGTTTTGACTCCTAATCTTATGTATTTGCTATGGGTTATTTGTTTCTTGATCTTCTTGCAATTATTATCATGTTTTAAACAAAGTTAGGGTTGAATACCCATGAAATCTCTTTTTCTTGATTTAAAACCCTAGTTTTCAAGAGTGATGGATTTTCCTTTTGATTCTTCCTTGGTTCTTGATTTCAAAACCTTAGTGCTTTGTGTTGAGTAATAAAATGATATTGATTATGATCTCTTGCATTTTCTTCAATGTTCTATTGAAATTAATACATATGAAAATTTGGGAATTGTTGAAATTACTTGTGCTCTTAGAAATACCCATGGAATTGGGGGTTCTGAAAATTGTTTTTTATTGATGAAATTGTTGGTATTGTATCTCTTGTGTGGTTGTTTGGATAAACATGGGCTACGATTGACCGGGTATCATGGAGTGGGTAGACGTCTTCTTAGTTCGTGTGGGTTTGGACATATTCTACCTCTCGTAGTGGGGTTGGTGCCTTACAAGGATCAAACCACTACTAACTCACGGGTGCCGTGTCAGAGAATTAGTATACTAATGTCTGGGTTGTATTCGCTACTGCCATTGTGTTGGCACACACCCTTCCAAAAGCTTGGATATCCTTGCGTGGATTTGTGTTTGTGGATATGTGGGACATGATGCTTTCGATGGTGACCATGTTAGATCTTACTTTATACTTGAGATATGAATACAGTGGTGAGTTATTGTTCATTGTACCAGAAGTAATTTTTACAAAAATCTTGGAAAGTATGGGATTCCGCAAGAACTTGGGAGAAACGGTTTATGGTGGAATGAATTATTAGTCATATATCGTAGTGGTGGGTTATTGTTTATTGTACCAGAAATGGTTTCTACAAGAATCTTGGGAAGTATGAGATTCAGCAAGAACTTGGGAGAAACAATTTATGGTGGAATGAGTTACTAATTGTATATTGGTTTCACTTATGCATAAAATTACTGTTGTTGCTTAAACTTGAGATCTATTTAAATGTTCCTGTTTTATTTTAAAATTCATATATGCTATTTGTGAAAGGTGACCGACCATTTTTATATGCTTTTTTAAATCTTGTTCGAGTTTGAAAGGATTTTTTCTACAGAGCTTAGTACTCACCCCCTACAAACAAACATTTCTCAGATTATATTCGAGAGGAGGATCTTGGAGGCGATGAGTAGGTATCTTAGGAGACTTCGACAGAAGGGAACATGGATTCCGAGATGGACGCCTAGAACGACTTTACCTTTTTGTTCTAGACTCGATAATTCATTTTGAAACATTGTGAAGTCTAGTTTTCTTTTGTTATTCCACTGCACTATAACAATTAAATTTTTGAGATGTAAGCGCCATAGTGTGCATATTAAGTGGGGATAATGTTGTAAATTTTATGAATGATAAATGAAGTCCCATTTATTTNACTGCACTATAACAATTAAATTTTTGAGATGTAAGCGCCATAGTGTGCATATTAAGTGGGGATAATGTTGTAAATTTTATGAATGATAAATGAAGTCCCATTTATTTATGGATCATATTAGTTGTTCTCATGATCTGAATGGTTTCAAATTGTAATGCCTTCCAAGGTGATTTTTGGAGTGTTACACGCACCGTAAGAGTGATCTTCCCAAGGGGAAGGGCGCTGGAACCATTGAAGACTATGAGGGGGTCCTTACAGGTTCCAAATCCCTTTGTGAGAATCCCATTTTACGAAAGAGGTTGTCATACATCACCTCGGACAAACTGCTTGTGTCCACCAAAATCCTCTTGACGTCAAACTTGTCGACCCGCAAGGTGATCACCAATGCGTCTTCATGCGGTAGCACTATCCCGCCCAGGTCGGCGTCAAAAAATTGAATGACCTCGGCATCGTGCTACGGCTTCTTGGGTGATCGATCCTCGCCCTTGCTTTCTCCCACCTTTATTGCTTGTGAAACTTTTTGCAACTCGGCGTGGAGGGAGTTATATGTTGGCCTTCCCATGGTACAGGCATATATGACATCAATCATGAGTGCTACCTTATTAGACGCCTCGGTCCCTCTCCTCGTCGAGCCTCCAAGAGCTCCTCTATCGATGAACTCTCCTAGATGTCCATCTCAAACCAGTTGCTCGAGGAAAGATTTATACACCCTACAATCTTCCGTCAGATGCTCTATGTCCTTATGATAAGAACAACAGGAAGTTGAGTCCCTCATCGATGGGTCTCCTTGCATTCTAGGCGGCCATTTGAAGTAGGGATTGTCTTTTATCTTGTTCAACATCTTACAAATGGGCTCTTTAAAGACCATATTCACCCCCTAGAAGGACAAGCGACTCAGGGGTGGCACGAATGCCCCCCTCCGTGTTAGCGGTTCCTTCTCCCTCTTCCTCGGCATAGAGGCTCTATTCTCGGGTTTGCTGAATTCTTCCTCCACTCAGGCGTACTTGTTTATTCGAGTCATCAAGTCTTTCATGTCCCCTGGAGTCCTCTTAGTAAATGATTTGTAGAGATCGGCGTCCCGGGACAACCCTAGCCTAAATGATGTTGTGACCATTGCCTCCGAGCACACCTCGACCTCGTTAACCTTCTACCAGTACTGGATGATGTACTGTCGAAAGGAATCTCCACCTTTCCGTCTAAACGTTAGCAAAGCACCGATGTCCTTCGGCTTGTTACTACTAGTGATGAATCGAGCTATAAAGAGCTCGGTCAGCTGTTTTCAGGATCTGATGCTCTCGGGGGCCAAGTTCTTGTACCACTTTATGGTTGTGTCCCCCCAAACTTATGGGAAAAACTCAGCATAGCACCTTTTGATCAGTGTTATAGATGGACATCAACTATTTGTATTATCATAAGTGACCTTCGGGGTCCATCCTTCCATAGTAGACTTTGAACCGTGGGACGGTAAACTTTTTTGGCATTTTTGGTCTCCCTAATAGCCCGAATGAACGGGAAAATGATTTGTTCCTCGTCTGCACCTCCCTCGGGCTCATGCCTACAACGTGTGTCATGGAAGCGCANGGGCTCATGCCTACAACGTGTGTCATGGAAGCGCACCCGGGGATTCCCGTCCCTCGGCCTTCTCGCCGTGGACTCCGCCTGGGACTCGACTGCCATGGTGTCTCTTGGTATGCGCAATGAAGATCCCACCGAGGCAATCCCTCCTCGTGATTCCACTCTGAAATCTCCTCTGAGCCTGGCCTCCAGCTTTGGTGGTTATGCCTCTCGGGCGTGNGAAGATCCCACCGAGGCAATCCCTCCTCGTGATTCCACTCTGAAATCTCCTCTGAGCCTGGCCTCCAGCTTTGGTGGTTATGCCTCTCGGGCGTGCGCCCGCGTAAGCCTCCTCGCGAGGCATCTTGCCTTGCACCCCTGAAGCAACCTCGACTGGGACTCCGGCTCTCCCGCTCACAATTCCGCCAACTCGCATTCCCTGACTGTTCAAAACCGTAAAGCCGTCGTCAAACCTTAGCATTTTTGTTCTCGAGGTGTTCGATGCGCTTGCCCATCTGCTTCTCCACCATCCTAACGATATCACGAGCCAGATGTCATTGCCCCACAGGGCCTTGATCTATGGGGAATGTTCGTTGCAAGGAGTGCTCCCTATCGTCAGACTGGCTCATGGGGCTCGATTTCGTAACTGGTGGGAGNACGAGCCAGATGTCATTGCCCCACAGGGCCTTGATCTATGGGGAATGTTCGTTGCAAGGAGTGCTCCCTATCGTCAGACTGGCTCATGGGGCTCGATTTCGTAACTGGTGGGAGCCGCGCAACCTCGTTTTCTTCCTACGTAAACTTGCTCCTTCTTCACCTTGAGATCGCGTGTTCACCATGATACGATCACTACGGGGAAATGCTCGTTTTTCCACAGACGACGCCAAATTACACGAGAGATTTTCTGCAATAGTTTGAGATAGCGACCTTCAGCCTGGTGGATCTACAACAATTACAAGGTCAGAAAAAGGGGGTTAGGTGAACATCCGATNGCCGCGCAACCTCTGTTTTCTTCCTACGTAAACTTGCTCCTTCTTCACCTTGAGATTGCGTGTTCACCATGATACGATCACTACGGGGAAATGCTCGCTTTTTCACAGACGACGCCAAATTACACGAGAGATTTTCTGCAATAGTTTGAGATAGCGACCTTCAGCCTGGTGGATCTGCAACAATTACAGAGTCAGAAAAAGGGGGTTAGGTGAACATCCGGTNTCCAAGCATTTTAGCACATGGTCTATGCCAGTATCACACTTTATTCACAATGGCATAATGTAAACACATAGCAAGCCCATACATCAATTTTCACATTTTTCAAGAAATTACTTTGAGTAAATTCTACATGTCCATTATAGGATATAATTTAGTCTACTCCTTTTCAACTCATTTCATCAATTTCAACACAATAGGAAAATGATACATATAAATTTATCNATTTATCCCTTTCGAAGCTTAAGTCAGTATAAGATTGGATGTTTGAGCTCAATATATCATGTATCGTGGTTTCAAGTTGCGTACCTTTGTTCATTTTCCTGTGGAGTATTTATACCTGGAATAGCAATGAGTGCAAAGACTTCAAGTCTCATTTGGACATTCAATGTCTGGCACCTTTGTCTACAAGGATCTCAATTTTCTCTACCCAGATCTTCACATTTTCAATGCTAGGATGATAGAANCAACTTTTGTTCTCAGCCCGGGGTGATTCGACCAAAGTTTGGCCCTTGGTCGCAAGAGAAAAGGCTTGAGAAATCCTTTTCTTTCTCTTTCACTCTCTCTTTTTCTATTGTTCAACCGGCTGAGCACAATGGGGGAAAAAAATCAGATTTCCCCACTATTTATAGCCTTAGAATACTTGACCCACAATGCGTCACACGACCCTCTTTTTCTCGGGTCCATTTTTGCCTTGAAATGATTAAATTTTGTCTCAATTTAAATTCAAAATATTTTTATTTTAACTTGTCTCAAATTAATTTCTGAATTTTAAATTTTTTATTAAAAATCCCGTTGTTGGGTAACTCGAGACTCAACTGCCTCGTAAAATAAGAAAAATTTGACTATCTCGAAATTCGANAACAAGTGCTCGGGAACACGCCGAGCATTTATGGCTATTCCCGAGCACTCAAGTGCCTATGATCGGTGCCTGCCACCTACTGCTACGTTTAATGCTCGGGGGAATAGTACCTCGGGGGTACATTGAGGAGATGTACTCGGCACAATAGCCATTAATGTCTAGCCATCATGACTGCAGGCCTAGGCTCTGAGGGCGCAGGAGCTCATTAATGGCAGTCTCCATCACTCGCATCGCTATAAATGAATGGTCAAGTCGCATTAATGCGGGTGTCAGCTTATGTACTCGGTTCTTCCGAGTCGTCATCTCTCGGTTTCGCTCCTCGGCGTCTTTTGGACTCCNGATGAGGTCCGTTTTGTCGTCTGAGATCTAGAAAATTTTAGATTTTTAACCTATACCATATTGACAAATTATCGTTTTGCCCCCCTTTCGTAAAAATTTTAAATTTACCTGGGCTTTTATAGGTCACATCCCNCGCAGGAGCTCATTAATGGCAGTCTCCATCACTCGCATCGCTATAAATGAATGGTCAAGTCGCATTAATGCGGGTGTCAGCTTATGTACTCGGCTCTTCCGAGTCGTCATCTCTCGGTTTCGCTCCTCGGTGTCTTTTGGACTTCNTCCAATCTCCGTAATAAAACAATGTGCACTTTTTCCAACAGGAGCACTCACACTTGAGGGGATCTCATCATGTAATTTTTTATGTGTTTCTAATAACTTATCCGTAGCCTTTACTCGAGTAAGACCTTGCCCTTGTCTCGAGGTCGATTTTGTCAAGCACAAAACAAAATTGAATAATAGAAAATAGTTTAGATTCAACTTAAGCAAACAAAATCATNCATAACGGCTACAATTTTACACGTGTCGATCAGGGGGCTGCTGAGCCGCCTAGAGTCCCGCCACATATTATTAAATAGTAAAAAATATTCTGATTTTTTATTTCAATATTTGTAAATTTGAGCAGTATTACTCAAAATTGTTGAACTAAACTCAATAACATAGTGCCTCACAATTTCCAACTCACGCTAAGACCCAAAATCCTCAAATTTTTTTCTTCTCTTTCATTTTCTGGTAGCCAAACGATATACAATGCATGAACTAACTAAAAACAAAAAGATTGCTTTTGGAACAACTATTAAGATTCTCCACACCATTGTATCTACTATTATTCTAAGGTTCATTGATATCATGTATCGAACTCTACGTCATAGGGAGGACACTTTCAATTTATATAGCTCCTATTGCGAATGCAATCAATACCCGCGCTTCAAGTTCGGGATCATCAATAATGTAAAACATGAATGGCNGGTTTTGATGGTGTCGGATGGATTAGCTTTCTAAAGTTTATTGCTTACTGTGATAATTAACATATTGACCATTTAATGAGGTATTATAAAAAAGATGAAAAGACAACAAGGAGTTAATTGACTTCATAGAAATAATGAAGTGGAAAATTAATACTTAAAATTTTTGAAGTTGGCACATTTATATATAGTATAGATTTAGAACAAGATAACCAAAAGTTAGAAGATGAATATATTGTGGTATTAAGTCTAGAGGATAAGTATGATATATTTGTAGTGTAGGAGGGTAAAAGTGGAAAAAAATATTTTTCATATATGTTGATTTTTTAAAGTAATAGAAATAAATGAATATATATATATATGTGTGTGTGTGTGTGTGTGTGTGTGTTAAAGTGTGCCCACTATTGTAGTAATTTTATCAAGTACTGTAATAATTTTTCATTAATTTTGTAATTTTGGCCAATATTGTTATAAATTTTTCACTAATTTTATAATTTTTTCCACTATTGTGGTAATTTTACCCACTATTATTATAAAATTTTCACTAATATTATAATTTTGTCCACTATTATTGTAAAATTTTCAATATTTTATCCTCAATTGATATATGTAGACAATTTAAAAAAGCAACCGGTGAATCCGATTGTGTTATCTTTTTAGTTTTACACGTGGCAAGATCTGCGAAGTGGTAGCTCTTTGGTATAATTGTATGCATGTGTTTGGTAGTTGTGGGTATGCTGAGTAAACGTTTATGCAAGTTTTTAGTATCCCTAGTTAGAAATGTNTTTTCAAACCTGATACTTTTTCATCCTTAGTACTTATAGATCTTGAGATATTTGCTGCATAGTCATCAAGATAGTTAATTGATTTTAGGAACTCACAAAAACCATATCTCTCCTTCGGGGACAATGTGTACCATGCTGGGGGTTTCACATAAGAATCTCCTCACTTTTGTTGGTGTAGTTCTTTCCCTGTATTCAAANGAAATTGATTTCCAAGTCTAAATAATGTATGAATTTATTGGAGTTTCTGACTAGTTGTGGGCATCCCAATCACAGAAAGAAAAAAACAAATGAAGAAGAATTAAATTTACCCGACAATCACTTTGAAGTTGACACGTGGATCTTCCTGACTGTCCTACAATACAGAAGGAATCTACGAGGGATGCAGAGGTTTTTTAAATGGGATTGTTTTAAACTCATAGCCCACCAATCCACCAAACTCATCTATGAATAAATTAGTTGAGTACCTATTTTTATTAATACAGGCCATAATCGAGCTAGATACTATTATTTGATTTAATTTTAGAGTTTTTTGAAAGTCGGTATATTAAATTAGATATAATTATAAAAAAGTATACAAAACAAAATATTTTAGAAAAAGATACACAACTGAAATACAAAGACGTAAATACCCATTTTGTAAACAAATTTTTCCTAAAAACTGTAACAAGACATTTATCTTAAGCGTTGAAATTTATGGTTATTTAATTCAAAATTTTTTATCTTTAATGCACCTTGATTCATGCATTTTTTTTTTAAAAGTGATTTTGTTTTCAAATTATATTTATACATTAAATATTTACTACTACAAATTTTATTAGNACTGTAACAAGACATTTATCTTAAGCGTTGAAATTTATGGTTATTTAATTCAAAATCTTTTATCTTTAATGCACATTGATTCATGCATTTTTTTTTAAAAGTGATTTTGTTTTCAAATTATATTTATACATTAAATATTTACTACTACAAGTTTTATTGGAGAATTTTAATATTCTTTTTATTTTAGTACAATCACTTGTTTGAATTTTAAAATTTGTTAATACTCAAATTTCATAATAGTGTAACAAAAACAGTGTAACAATACACTATAACAAAAATAGTGTTCGGTGATTTTGTGAATGTGGTAACAAATTCAAAACGAAAATAAACTGTTTTGAATGAAATTATATGAAAATATACATTTGACAAAATGTAATAATACAATATTTTGTGTAAATATCTTGTTACACTATTATGAAGTTTGTATATTAATATAATTTAAAAAAGAAATCACTTTAAAAAAAAAAACGCATGAATCATGGTGCATTAAATATAATTTGAAAACAAAATCACTTTCTAAAAAATAAATACGCATGAATTAAGGGAGAACATATAAAAATGAAATATTAAAGTTCTCTCATAAAATTAGGAGATGTTTAATGCACCATTTTTTTTANTAAACTGTTTTGAATGAAATTATATGAAAATATACATTTGACAAAATGTAATAATATAATATTTTGTGTAAATATCTTGTTACACTGTTATGAAGTTTGTATATTAATATAATTTAAAAAAGAAATCACTTTAAAAAAAAAACGCATGAATCAAGGTGCATTAAATATAATTTGAAAACAAAATCACTTTCTAAAAAATAAATACGCATGAATTAAGGGAGAACATACAAAAATGAAATATTAAAGTTCTCTCATAAAATTAGGAGATGTTTAATGCACCACTTTTTTAAAAAATTACGCATAGATCAAGAGAGGGCAAAATAACATAAAAAAAATCTGAAAATTTCAAATAATATACTTTGACACAAATAAGTATAAAAATTAAGAATTTTTTTACTTTACATTTTTTTCTGTGTACTTTTTTACAATTAATTCTAATTTAGTATACTTTCTTCCAATTTCCCTTTAATTTTATGGGTCTAAATTGGGTACCCATTATTGGTGAGATTCAAGGATGAAGTCGGTAAAAATCCACGGCATAACATTCGGAAGTTCATGGGCACATCCTAATACTTTGGGTTTCAATTAAGCCTACATCTGCTCGAATTTGAAAGGAATTAAACCTGGGCTTATGCTCGGTTGAAGAACTTAGGCTCCATCCATGACTTCTCTCAGATAAGATTTGTGTTTTTTTTTTTTTTTTTTTTTTTTACCTTTCTTTTGTTGAACTAGTTGGATGATTTATGAAATTATACCGAATTATTAGATCGGAGGTTTGATTCGTAACAAATTCAGATTTAAATTAATATTTTGATATCTGTCAGATAAATGGACCGGATCCGATAGCATATATTTTATTTAGATCCGGATCAATTAAGATTCAATTCGAATTTGATCTGTTGACAGACCTACTAAATATAAGGGGGTGTCAATTTTATCCATTAATACGAATACAGTATGAATCTGACTTAACATAAAACTTGAAATTGACACGAATAATAAATAAATTAGACACGGAGAATAAGATTAGTGAATCTTATAAGAAAAAAAAAATAAGTATTTTATAAAAATAATTAAAACAGCTCAGAATTGTGATTAAAAAAAATTCTAAGGGATTTGAATCATAAACTAGAAAGAGGTAAAGTATTAACAAGATTAAGAGTTGATATATCAATATAGTCTATAAATCACAGGCCGAATTTTCGTGGGCTAGACTATGATTACAAGAAAAAGGGAANATCATAAACTAGAAAGAGGTAAAGTATTAACAAGATTAAGAGTTGATATATCAATACAGTCTATAAATCACAGGCTGAATTTTCGTGGGCTAGACTATGATTACAAGAAAAAGGGAAAACATAAAGGTGGGATAAACAATCATATTTGATATCATATCGAAGGAGCAGTAGATTTTTTCATAATTTATTTATAATCGTTGATCTTTAAAATAAATGATGTATTTATTTTGGTGTATTANCGAATTTTCGTGGGCTAGACTATGATTACAAGAAAAAGGGAAAACATAAAGGTGGGATAAACAATCATATTTGATATCATATCGAAGGAGCAGTAGATTTTTTCATAATTTATTTATAATCGTTGATCTTTAAAATAAATGATGTATTTATTTTGGTGTAATAATGTGTGTGTTTATTTTGGTGTACCATTGTGCGCGTAATTTATTGTAATAATATGTGTTTATATTTTAGTGTAATAGTGAGTGTCGACTTTGAGTCTTATCCAGATGCCCACAGAGGTAAAAGCAATCTCCTTCAAAAAGCTCAACAGCAGTCGGTCTATCTCCTTCCTTCTATGACCGTAACTCTTCTTATTTTTCAACACAACAATCGTAATTCCTGCANATTGTGCGCGTAATTTATTGTAATAATATGTGTTTATATTTTAGTGTAATAGTGAGTGTCGACTTTGAGTCTTATCCAGATGCCCACACAGAGGTAAAAGCAATCTCCTTCGAAGCTCAACAGCAGTCGGTCTATCTCCTTCCTTCTATGACTGTAACTCTTCTTATTTTTCAACACAACAATCGTAATTCCTGCAAGAAATAATAGCGAGGTAAAAATGGAGAGCTAGACACTCCTTATATTTCGTCAAATGACCCAACTGAACATAGTCCATTTGAACTATTTTGTACTTCTAGAGGAACCTAAAAAAGTAAAGGATATATCGGAAGAAATTGCAATTTGGATTAACTTGGCTTATTTTCGAAAGATTAAACAAGAAATAAGAAAAGGAAAAAAAAAACTTTGCTCAGAATTATTTTTATTCCTTTTTTACACAGCAGTTCAATATTGTGAGATGAGGTCTTGGTTCCCAGAACTCTTATCATTCTTTGAAAGCCCAATGTAATAATCCATTTTTGTGGTTAATCATCCTGTCAATAATTAACCAACCAGCAACACAATGGATTCGATTTGATGTTTTATCAGAATTTGATTAGGTAGATATCTATACAATAAAGTAAAGTACAATTCAAATTTTAAAAAATAAAAAAATGAGTTTTGTTTTTCACGATTGAAATTTCATTAAATTTTATTTTAAAATTAATTCGATGGTTAATATTAACAAGCCTAATATAATAGGAAAAATAGGCTCTTAAGAATTTTTTTGGATGATTAATTATAAGTACTTTTAGAACTTATAATTTCTAATAAGTATTTTTTTTTTAAAAAAAGTACCATTTGGAACTGCCTCACCACCCACCACCACCACCACTGCCGCAACCACCACCACAGTCGCAGCCATTACTGTCGCTACCCCCTACCCCCACCCCCACTCCCACCACTCACCACTATCATTCCCAATATAGCCACTCTCACCTCCATCATCATTGTCACCACCACCATCGTCATTGCCACCCCCAACACCACCATCACCACTACTACCACCACTACCACCGCCCCACCACCACCCTCATTCCACCCTACCACCACAAGCACCACCCCTACCTCACCCACACAGCCACCACACCGTCGTCACTGTCTCACCACTGATTACTACTACCGTCGTTCACCACCACCATCCATCACTATCTTTATCTCATTCTTATATTCATTATCACTACCATCGTTGCCTACAGTCAGCACCCACCATCACCATTGTTGACCATTATCACCTACCACCACCCACCGCCACCCATTATCACAACCCACCATCACTCATTGTCACCCACCATCGCCGCCAGGCACTGTCACACACCCACATATCTACCACCAACACCACCACCGTCATTTGTCACCACCCATCACACTGTCACCTAAAAGCATCTGTCATCGCCTACCACCACCATTATCTCCGCCCACCACCATAACCCACTACCACTGCCAACCATCATCACCATCACCCATAAACCACCCCATACCCACCACCACCACCTCCGCCGCTGCCGTCACCCATGACTGTCACTACCATTATCGTCATCTAAAACCCACCACCACCATCACTATTGTCACCTACAACTGTCACCATCACCACGGTCGTCGCTACCCATCAGAACCATCAACGTCTCCTACCACCCACCATTGTTCATCCCCATTATAACTTGTGCTTAAATTCTTTTCTCTCTCCTCTATGTTTGTGATTTGATTTTGAATATGAATACAAATATGTTTATTGTTGAACATTTTTTTTATTATTCCGTGCCTTCAGGCACAAGGAATAACTAGTAAATCTATATTGTCCTATCAAACTTTTGAATTCGAAGTGATTAGTGATGGTGTAAAAATACCAAGAGCCCTAGTGAATGTATTGATTATATGCAATGAATGATAGAGCTGAGCAACAAGTACACAAAATCTATAGTGGTTCGTCTTGATAAAGAGCAGGAGTACTATTATGTTAAGGGAGACTCTCTCACTCCTTGGATCATTTATTGTTTAGGAAGAAGACACACAGTATGATTCTCCTAAGGGCAATGTATTGACTTACCCCTTACTACACTGTATCAATTCTTTATATAACAGAATTTTCAGAGAATATTTAGCTTGTAATAACAACTCAAACCGAATGGCCAAATGTCAAGTGGAGCAAAAAAGGGTAAAAAATGGCAACTGAAGGGCCAAATGCCCTGTTGGACAAAATAGATTATTTGGCATGTGAAGGAAGTTATGCCAAATGATTTTCAAGGCATTATATTATTGACCAAAATGGAAGAACCACTTGCCGTAGTCGTTGAAGCCGAAGGCCTGGCAATTTTTTTTTGTTACCGTTGGGGTCTCACCAGTTTTTAGTCGTTTGCATCTACAATTTGGATTCCAAAAATTTCCAAGCTTATCCCCCACTATAAAATCATATATTGTGCTAGCAAATTTTAAACTAAAGATAATTAACTTATTTTGTCCTTTTTATTTTTTTAATTTCTTTTTTGAATCACACAATATATTTTCAATACTCCCAATTTCCTAATTTTTCAACATAAAAATCATCATTTTCTGGTAAAACACCTGAAATGTCTACTTAAGCATCACACACACCAAAATAAATAAATAAAAAAATAAATGGTCAGTCCAGGTGCGGGCTTTATAGTAAAGAAGAAGATTGTCTTCTTATCAGTGCAGGGATGAACACCGATATGTATGTTGTCCTTGAAAATGAGCAAAAATTTCAAGCATTTTGAGAACGAGTGTGGGAATATTATCATATGCACATGCAAATTTAATAGTGTTCGATTTGACAAAATGTAACAACAATGGTGGCAAAAAATTCAAGCGTCTATTAAAAAATATTGTGGATGCTTTGCTACCATTAATGCACGAAACCAAAGTGGCACGACTGAGCAAGTAAAGGTAAAATTAATTTTGTAAATAAATATTAATGTTATTTATTCTATCTGTTTGCCTGTCTGTAATCAATGTCTATATTTTTAGATTGTAGAAGCAAATAAAGCATAAAAACAACCATTCAATGGGAAGTTCACCTTTGAACATGCTTAAGTTTTGTTGAGGTACTAATAAGCGTGGAATTTTGGGAATGGACTGCCAGGGCCTATGAGCCCAATACACCTTGAGAATCCAAAGGCAAGGCTTATCGACCCAAAGAGGTGCCTCTGGTTAGCCCACATCAAGAGCAGCAAGGGTAAAAGCCCAATGCTCCAGAGGGCCAGTAGTCTAGTCCAGCCCAGTTCAGTACCAGTCGAAGGACCATCCAAGAAAGAGGAGACGAATCTTTGCCCTAGAAGCATCCCGCCATGCCATGCCTCCAAAAGACAAGGGGACGAGTCCCTTAAGAGCTACATGCAGTGCTTCAACCAGGAATGTCTGAAGGTGGACAGTGTGGACGATAAGTTCGCATTGACCACCTTTGTGTCCGGGCTTGGAGTGCAGTCCAAAGACCTCCTCTTCTTGATCACGAAAAACCCTCAAGCCACTATGGCTGAGGTGTTGGAGAAAGCTGAGAAATACATCAACAGTGAAAAAGCCCTCCGCCTGAAAAGAAGCTCGATGGCGGTGGAGGAGATAAAAAGAAAAGGGATAGCAGTCCCAAGAAAGAGAAAAGACGTGATCGATTCCCGAGAAGGGACCGTTCCCCGAGAAAAGAGAGAGAGCCTTCTCCTAAGAGGAGAGGCAACATCTGAGACCACCTGGGGCCCCCTCCACAGGAATTACAACCGCAATATGCCTTAGTGTGGCTTCCATCCCTCGTCACCTCGATTGCTCAAGTCCTCCACGAGGTCCAGAACGAAAGGTTCATCCGGTGGCCACCCCCGAATGAAGTCAGACCCCAGTAGACGGGATGCCACCAAGTACTGTGAATACCACAAAGATACGGGCCATGAAATGAACNAGAAGGCTTTTCACACATACCTGACAAAGCCGCCATGAGATCTGCAGTGGTCTTCTCCTTGGTAACGTTGTGTGCAACTAATCTTGAAAAGGTTAGCTGAATAACCCCCAAAACCTGTCGGTCTAACAGTTTCCAGTCCTCATCCTTCATAATCTATGGTTTCATCCTCAATAGTGGAAGATGAAGTTTCTTCCCATAGAGGTAGTCCTTTATCTGCATCCTCCAGTACTCGTAATTTGTGCCATCGAACTTCTCAATCTCAAATGTCTTCACTTCTTCTCCAGCCATTATTTATTTCAGACCCGAACCTTGGCTCTGATACCAATTGTTGTGAAATCAAACGATGACAATAAAGTGAAATTAATGAAAAGAACGATAAGAATGCAATACAAACAATCACACAACACATAATTTATGTGGTTCGATAATTTGCCTACGTCCACGAAGCTACAGGGATTTCACTATTCTCAAGAAAGAATACAAAGAGGGCGGCAGCCGTACAGAATCCAAATCCCTAATTACCGAATAATAATTTATATATGTGCCGCGCACAGGGCTACAAAATGGGCCAAATTTTTTTTTTCGGGGGGCAACCCCCTCAAGGTTTCTCCATAAGCGTTACGACTTGGGCCGATCCATGGACTAAACCTTAGAAAATTTTTCACTAAAAATCACGCAACATTATTTCGGGTCGGGTCATCATCCGGATCAACACAAACTAGACTCCACAAAAGAACCCAACAAGCCTTACTCAAAATGTCAAATTAGCAAAACCCATTCAAGGCTCATATTCACCACAACAAAAAAAAATGGAAAATCATGGTAACATAACACATCAAATGACAAATGGGACCCCAAAGAGCCATTGCAAAATAAATGAAAACTTAGCACACCATTGCAAAATTCTTTCTTTAACAACATCAGCAGCTACACAACTCATTACTTGTAACAATCATTACCTTGATAATGGCACCATTCTCTAGATAATGCTATTTAATTCTAGTTATATACCAAGCAACAGGTGAAAAGATCAAAATAAAGTTTTTGGAGTCTCAAACTTCTTGAAAAATTGTAACCCTCTGTTTGGTAGGCAAGAAACCAAAATCGGGTGCCTTTTCACTTTTTTTTTTTGGGTTTGTGTTCAATATCACAAAATCTAAACATATTGCATGGGAGAATTCCTGCAATAGTTGAAATTGCGACTTTCAGCCTGGTGGATCTACAAAAATCACAGGGTCAAAAAAGGGGGCCAGGTGAACACCCGGCTTATCCCCTCCGAAGTTTAAGTCAGTATAAGATTGGAGGGTTGAGCTCAATATATCATGTATCATGGTTTCAAGTTGCGTACCTTTGTTTATTTTCCTGTGGAGTTTTTATACCTAGAATAGCAATGAGTGCAAAGACTTCAAGTTCCATTTGGACATTCAATGCTTGGCGCCTTTATCCACAAAGATCTCAATTTTTTCTACCCAGGTCTTCACATATTCAACGATAGGATGATAGGACAAGTGTTCGAGGACATGTCGAGCACTTATGGCTATTCTCAAGCACTCAAGTGCCTATGAACGGTGCCTGCCACCTAATGTTGTGTTTAATGCTCGGGAAAATAATACTTCGGGGGTACATCGAGGAGATGTACTAGGCATAGTAGCCATTAATGTCTAGCCATCATGACTGTAGACCTAGGCTTTGAGGGCGTAGGGGCTCATTAATGGCAGTCTCCATCACTCGCATCGCCATAAATGAATGGTCAAGTCATATTAAATGCGGGTGTTAGCTTGCGTACTTGGCTCTTCTGAGTCATCATCTCTCGGCTTTGCTCCTCGGCATCTTTTGGACTCCATAACGGCTGCAATTTCACATGTGTCGATCAGGGGGCTATTGAGCTGCCTAGAGTCTCGCTAACTGCCCCTAGCCTCTATTCTTTTTATGGCATGGGATAGGTGGCGCAAGGAGATTGGAGGCTTACCTATCATGCCTCATTAATAGGGACAGTTACTTGTACATCTGGCGTCGTTCTTTTCAAATCTCCTAATGATGACCTGGCTTTTCGATTCCCGCCCCTCAAGAGAGTATAAATTGGAGAAGTTTCAGTTATTTCAGAACTTTGTAAACTTTGAGTTTTCTTCAAGCAATCAACTCCCGAGCACTCTTTCTCCATCTCCCGAGCACCCCTTTTGAAGATCCATCACCTGTAAGTACCTCCTTCCTGTTGAGTCTGTTTCTATTTTCTTCTACATTTCTCTTACACCTCTTTTTTGAATCCACCAATGGCTAGAACCTGTAGAACAGTTGAGGGAACACCTACCAGGGCTAGGGCTAACCGTGGACCGAGGAGAATCGAGGTCAATGAGGAAAACATTGATGCCTTTAGAGCCAGATACCAAATCCCTGAGCGTGTTTTCACTTTTCCCTTCAACCTCTTTCACCATAGAAGGGACCTTGGATGTGTTGAGATGATGCCTTTCTAGATAAAGGCCATCATGGAAGGGGGGTTGACCTCTCCCCTTCACCCCTAGTACTAAATATGTTAATGCAACTGAAGCTTTTTCCTCTCTAATGCGGGTGAATTTCTTTAGGATAGTGATGGGTGTGGTTGCTCTCAACGCTCGGCTTGGGGTGAACTTGGGGGTAGATGAGATTTTATTTTTCTACGACTTAAGATTAGTAGCAAGGGGTAGGAACTACCTCTAGGCCCTAGATACCTCAATGTACTTGGTGACCCACATGCCCGACTCAAAAAAGGGGTATGTGGACGATCTAATCATGCTCGGCGGGAGTTGGGAGAAAGGAGACTGCCCAAGTATAATGGATTGTACTGCCCCCAAGTGCCGAGGGATGAATGTGTGTTGCATATACTCAGATTTATTTGGAACCCTTTCCTTTTCATTACTAACCTTTGTTTTATTTTTGCAGAGGGTTATTGGTAGGACACTGCTCAACCACTTAGGTCCCAAGTTAGATTTGTAGACTTGCTGAAAGTTTGGTCCCACGATCCAGTGGACCGAGTTGCGCACGCACTCCTCGGCTACATACTAACCTATTCCCGTTTCTCATAAATCCCTAAACCTTTGGTGTGGGAGGATCATTCTTTCGAAGAGGAGGAAGAGGAAGAAGAAGGGGACCTCAAAACTGACCTGGACCGAGAATCTGAGCACACCCCTTCACTTGAAGACATGTTCAATCCCCCTAATCACTGTTGCAACCATGAAGGCGGTCATGGTGGCTAGGAGGACGAGGCTTTCTGGGGCTGCCGAGTCTTCGAGGACAACCCTGATAGTTCCTTCACCGACCTCTCCACGCCGACAACCACCTCCATCGCCACTACGTCCTCAATCATCTGGGGAACCTAACATCCCATCAAGGGAACAGCCTCATAGACGCCATGTGCCCCCCTCAGATGATCAACAAAAGGATCGTCAGGGCCGAGAGCCCCAGGGATCTGAAGAACATCGGGTTAAGCACCGGCATGATGCCTCGACCCTTGCCTCCGCTTTTGCCTCGGCCTCGACCTTGGGAACTGATGTCGAGTGGGCTCCCCGAGCCACAACTAGGAGGAACCGTCCAGTATTGGAATCAGACTCCATTCTGCAGTCCCCCGATGTTACGTTTGCAGCATCGAGACCCTCTAGTTCAAGGCCTACATGGTGGTGTATGAGGGCTATGGG
Source organism: Ilex paraguariensis (assembly GCA_963454935.2). Classification (NCBI taxonomy): domain Eukaryota; kingdom Viridiplantae; phylum Streptophyta; class Magnoliopsida; order Aquifoliales; family Aquifoliaceae; genus Ilex; species Ilex paraguariensis. The sequence goes on from CAUOFW020002769.1 coordinate 672,560, forward strand.
GACAACAGATTGCTCCAAACCATTGTCCACCATAACATGCTGGTAAGTGCGTTTTTTCCCTTAGCTTCCTTTAACTTCGTCTGCTCGGCCGTTCCTGACTCAAATTTCTCCCATTTTCAGGCCAGCCAACAAATGGTGGCTATTATCGAGGTTTTTTGGGGCTATAAGCAGGCGACTAAGAACGTCAAATGGGACCTGGCCGACAAGGAGGCGCATATCCGCAAGGTAAAGAAGACCTTTACCGACCAAACCCAGCACATCACTGAGCTCATCTGCCAGCGCAGCACCGTTTATGCCGACTTAGAGACAATGAAGGCGGGTGAGGCCGCGACCATAAAGAAGGTGGAGGAGTATGAGCTCTGGGTCTCTGCCCCCAAGGTCAAGATGCAAGAGGTCGAGTCTGTAATCAATCAGTTGATAGCCAAAGTTGACTTATTGACGGCGGACAAGGCCGAGGAGTAGGAGAGGCTACAACGGGAGTGTCAAAAGTTCTGGCTGGACATTCAAGACCAAATGGTTCCTGCCTTTGAAGAGGCCAAGAGAAAAGTTTTCAAGGAAAGCTGGGATGTCACCCTGTATACTGCCTTCGTTGAGCCGGGCTCGGACTTGTTCAAAATGCACAACGTCCTCGGGGAGTCAGATGAACAGATCCTTCCCGAGGAGCAGCCGCAGTCCGAGCCCGGGCAAGGAATTACATTCAATGGGGTCGAAGGAACTGAAGGCCGGCTGGAACCCATCACACTTATTGATGGTTTCGACCAGCACTCTCCTACTCTACCTTCTCCCACTCCACCTGGCCAAAGTGGCGATCTTCCTCCTCCCCCATCCATTATCCTCACGAGGGCAGAAGAGATAGAACTTGAAGAAATACTGGGCGTAGGGGAATCCCTAAGGAGGCATGGAGCGATCGGTGGTGGAGGAGCTGGCGACGGCATGTCTGGTGATGCTGGGGGTCCTTAACTTTTTGGATTGTAAATACCTTGCTGATTTTTGTAATTTTTCTTCCAATTGTATCCTCTAGGGGATGCAAAGCCCCTTTCTATTAATGAACACTTCTTTTTTCATGTATGTGTTCTTTCATTTTTTGTCTTACTAACTGCTCAAAGATCACACTGTCTGATCTCAAAGAAGTAGCATGAAAAAGAAATCCGTGTGTAATAAGAGTTCTCAATAGGTTAAAACAAATGTTTGCTCGGGCCTGATGCCCCTCGGGGCCGAATATCTTAATCGGCTGAGCATTTTGGATCGTGTTATTGCCCTATAGTCTTACACCTCTCGGGGCAGTACCTTTAGCATCCGAGTGCTTGACTCAATCTTTCGAGGGCGTTGCTCCAAGGATGGAGTCTTACTCCCCTTGGGGTTGTGCCCCTCACGACTGAGCACTTGACTCGTGTTAACCATTCAAGGGCATTGCTCCATGGGAGTCTTACACCCTTCAGGATCGTGCCCCTAATGACCGAGCGCTTGGATTGTGTTAATCATTTGAGGGAGTTGCTCCATGGAAGTCTTACACCCCTTGGGTCGTGTCCCTAACGACCGAGTGCTTGACTCATTTTAATCATTCGAGGGCGTTGCTCTATAGATGAAGTCTTATACCCTTTGGGGTCGTGCCCTTAACGACTAAGTGCTTGACTCGTGTTAAATCATTTGAGGGCGTTGGTCCATGGATGAAGTCTCACACCCCTCAGGGCTGTGCCCCTAACGACCGAGCACTTAGCTCGTGTTGACCCTTCGACTAGAAGTAAAGCCTGAAATCCAGTTTAATGGAAGTATTTCTTAAAATTTGATACATTTCAAGGTTGGACTACATCATTACCATCCATATTTTACAACCTATATGCGTTTGTGCCCCCCACAGAGATCACTTTGTAAGGACCTTCTCAATTGGGGCCCAGTTTCCTATCAGTGGGTTCCCAAGCATTGCCCACTACTTTGCGTAACACCAAGTCTCGTACTTGGAAACTCCTTGTCCAGACCTTCTTCTGGTGTTGTCTTGACAATTCCTCTTGATACCTCGATAGTTTAATACATACCAGGGCTCTTCTTTCCTTAGCTAAATCGAGAGCTCTGGCCAGCGTCTAATCATTGTTTCCCAACTCGAAGGCTTGGCTTCGTATCATGGGGAGCCCCACCTCCAATGGGATGACGGCCTCAACCCCATATGTCATGGCATACGGCGTTTCCCTTATAGATGTCCTCGACGTGGTTCTATAGGCCCATAACATGTTGAGTAATTCCTCGGTCCACCTTCCCTTTGCCTCCTTAAGTCTCTTCTTGATTCCCGCCAGCACTGCTTTGTTTGAAACCTCTGCTTGTCCATTACTTTGGGGATAGACTGGTGTGGAATAGTAATTATGTATTCCAAACCCTGAATAGAATTCTCTAAAGGGACCACATCTCAAATACGACTCAGGGGCTTAGCCTCTATCCATTTTTTGAAGTAATCAGTTGCCACCAATAGGAATTTCTTACCCAGTAGGGCCCTTGGGAGAGGTCCGACATTGTCTATTCCCCACTGAGAGAACGACCAAGGGCTCGTCAGTAAATTCAAATCTCCTACTGGGTCTCCTTGCATTCTAGGGGGCCATTTGAAGTAGGGATTGTCTTTTATCTTGTTCAACATCTTACAAATGGGCTCTTTAAAGACCATATTCACCCCCTAGAAGGACAAGCGACTCAGGGGTGGCACGAATGCCCCCCTCCGTGTTAGCGGTTCCTTCTCCCTCTTCCTCGGCATAGAGGCTCTATTCTCGGGTTTGCTGAATTCTTCCTCCACTCAGGCGTACTTGTTTATTCGAGTCATCAAGTCTTTCATGTCCCCTGGAGTCCTCTTAGTAAGTGATTTGTAGAGATCGGCGTCCCGGGACAACCCTAGCCTAAATGATGCTGTGACCATTGCCTCCGAGCACACCTCGACCTTGTTAACCTTCTACCAGTACTGGATAATGTACTGTCGAAAGGAATCTCCACCTTTCCGTCTAAACGTTAGCAAAGCACCGATGTCCTTCGGCTTGTTACTACTAGTGATGAATCGAGCTATAAAGAGCTCGGTCAGCTATTTTCAGGATCTGATGCTCTCGGGGGCCAAGTTCTTGTAACACTTTATGGTTGTGTCCCCCCAAACTTATGGGAAAAACTCAGCATAGCACCTTTTGATCGGTGTTATAGATGGACATCAACTATTTGTATTATCATAAGTGACCTTCGGGGTCCATCCTTCCATAGTAGACTTTGAACCATGGGACGGTAAACTTTTTTGGCATTTTTGGTCTCCCTAATAGCCCGAATGAACGGGAAAATGATTTGTTCCTCGTCTGCACCTCCCTCAGGCTCATGCCTACAACGTGTGTCATGGAAGCGCACCCGGGGATTCCCGTCCCTCGGTCTTCCCGCCGTGGACTCCGCCTGGGACTCGGCTGCCATGGTGTCTCTTGGTATGCGCAACGAAGATCCCACCGAGGCAATCCCTCCTCGTGATTCCACTCTGAAATCTCCTCTGAGCCTGGCCTCCAGCTTTGGTGGTTATGCCTCTCGGGCGTGCGCCCGCGTAAGCCTCCTCGCGAGGCATCTTGCCTTGCACCCCTGAAGCAACCTCGACTGGGACTCCGGCTCTCCCGCTCACAATTCCGCCAACTCGCATTCCCTGACTGTTCAAAACCGTAAAGCCGTCGTCAAACCTTAGCATTTTTGTTCTCGAGGTGTTCGATGCGCTTGCCCATCTGCTTCTCCACCATCCTAACGATATCACGAGCCAGATGTCATTGCCCCACAGGGCCTTGATCTATGGGGAATGTTCGTTGCAAGGAGTGCTCCCTATCGTCAGACTGGCTCATGGGGCTCGATTTCGTAACTGGTGGGAGCCGCGCAACCTCGTTTTCTTCCTACGTAAACTTGCTCCTTCTTCACCTTGAGATCGCGTGTTCACCATGATACGATCACTACGGGGAAATGCTCGTTTTTCCACAGACGACGCCAAATTACACGAGAGATTTTCTGCAATAGTTTGAGATAGCGACCTTCAGCCTGGTGGATCTACAACAATTACAAGGTCAGAAAAAGGGGGTTAGGTGAACATCCGATTTATCCCTTTCGAAGCTTAAGTCAGTATAAGATTGGATGTTTGAGCTCAATATATCATGTATCGTGGTTTCAAGTTGCGTACCTTTGTTCATTTTCCTGTGGAGTATTTATACCTGGAATAGCAATGAGTGCAAAGACTTCAAGTCCCATTTGGACATTCAATGTCTGGCGCCTTTGTCTACAAGGATCTCAATTTTCTCTACCCAGATCTTCACATTTTCAATGCTAGGATGATAGGACAAGTGCTCGGGAACACGCCGAGCATTTATGGCTATTCCCGAGCACTCAAGTGCCTATGATCGGTGCCTGCCACCTACTGCTACGTTTAATGCTCGGGGGAATAGTACCTCGGGGGTACATTGAGGAGATGTACTCGGCACAATAGCCATTAATGTCTAGTCATCATGACTACAGGCCTAGGCTCTGAGGGCGCAGGAGCTCATTAATGGCAGTCTCCATCACTCGCATCGCTATAAATGAATGGTCAAGTCGCATTAATGCGGGTGTCAGCTTATGTACTCGGTTCTTCCGAGTCGTCATCTCTCGGTTTCGCTCCTCGG
>CAUOFW020002769.1:678284-723539 GCA_963454935.2 Ilex paraguariensis
AAGTTCCCTAAATAGAATAGGGTTGGCATGGTCAAGGGAGACTAGCACCTCGCTAGAGAATGTTATGTGGCCTCAATGAGAAAGAAAAAGGTGGAATCTGTCCAGTTGGAAGACCTAGACATAAGTGACAAGCAGGAGACTAGGCCAAGTCCCATAGAGTAGCAGGAGCCCATACAACTAGACGAAGACCCAGAGCACGTAGTCTTCATGGGATCCATGCTGCTCCTGCTCATCAAGGAGAAGCTCATCTCATTTCTGAAAAAGAACGCCGACATTTTCGCCTAGAAGCATGAAGACATGGAAGGAATAAATCTCGCGGTGATCATGCACCTCCTTACCGTTGATCCAAACTGTAAACCCGTAAGGCAAAAAAAGAGGAGCTTCGTGCCAGATAGGCAGAAAACTATCAATGAAGAGGTGGCTAAACTATTACAAGCCAAAGCAGCCAGGGAGGTTGATTACCCGACCTGGCTGGCTAATGTCGTGCTCGTAAAGAAGGTAAATAGAAAATGGAGACTTTGCATCGAATTCATTGACCTGAACCGGACATACCCCAAGAACAGTTTCCCTTACCTCGGATAGACCTGATAGTCGACACCACTGCTGGCCATGAGCTCCTCAGCTTCATGGACACCTTTTTGAGGCTACAATTAGATCAGAATGGACTCGAACAACCAAAAGATGACATCGTTCATCACAGAGCAGGGGGTCTATTGTTACCAAGTTATGCCTTTTGGCCTAAAGAACGCGGGAGCAAACTATTAGAGGTTAGTCAATAGAATGTTTTTCGAAAAGCTCGGTTCGACCATGGAAGTATACATAGACGATATGCTCATAAAATCCCTTAAGGCCGAATCTCATGTCCACCATCTTGGGGAATCCTTCGAAATCATGCGCCAATACAGAATGAAGTTGAACCTAATGAAATGTGCTTTTGGAGTGTCGGTAGGAAAGTTATCAGGGTTCATAGTCAATAGCAGAGGTATCGAGGCAAACCTCGAGAAGGTAAAGGTCATCCTTGAAATGAAACCCCCCACCAACACCCAAGAAATGCAGTACCTGACCGGGAGAATAATAGCACTCAACCATTTCGTCTCACAATCAAGTGATAAATGCCAACCTTTCTTCAAGGTCCTGAAGGCGGCCTTCCAGTGGGACGAGAAATGCGAAGAGGCCTTCCAAGCCCTTAAGACTTACTTGGCCTCCATGCGTGTGCTGGTGAGTCCTAAAGAAGAAGTCTTGACCCTCTACTTAGCCGTATCAGAATTTTCAGTCAGTGCTGCCCTAGTGAAAGACAAAGAGAGAGTCCAACAGCCAGTTTACTTATGCAGCAAGGCCCTTCGAGAAGCTGAGGAGAGATACCCAAAGATGGAGAAGCTCACGCTATCTCTCTTAGTAGCAGCCTGAAGACTAAGGCCATACTTCTAGGTGCACACAATTGAGGTCCCAACGGACCAGCCGATGAGTTAGGTCCTGCACAAGCCGGAGGCCTTAGGAAGTCTCATCAAGTGGGCAATGGAGCTTAGCAAGTTCACGATCAAGGAATAGGTCCTAGCAGATTTTCTTGTCGAGTTTACCTCGCTGCCTGAAGAGAACGTTAAAGATCATGAAGGCATTCCCAATAGGCTGACCTGGAAGTTATATGTGGATGGGGCTTCAAATGCCCAGAGATGTGGAGCAGGCCTCATCCTTACCTCCCCGGAAGGCAATGACCTAGAGTACGCCTTTAGATTCAACTTTCAGGCATCCAACAATGNATGTGGATGGGGCTTCAAATGCCCAGAGATGTGGAGCAGGCCTCATCCTTACCTCCTCGAAAGGCAATGACCTAGAGTATGCCTTTAGATTCAACTTTCAGGCATCCAACAATGAGACCGAATACGAAGCACTCATAGTCGGCTTAAACTTAGCCCTATCAATGGAAGCACAACAGATCGTGATCTATAGCAGCTCGCAGCTGGTAGTCAGACAAGTTGAAGAAAAGTACGCTGCTAGAGACAAGAAAATGGTGCTCTACATGACTAAAGTGCGCAGGCTCCTGAAAAAGTTTGTCTCAGCCAAGCTGGTCTAGGTTCCCCAGGAAGCTAAATCTTGGGCTAACACCCTGGCAAAGCTAGCCACTATCGGCGAGTGTGACTTACCCGGGCAGACGCCCGTCGAGATATTGACCCAGCCTAGCATACGGCTCAGCGAGGAGCTAGACGGAGAAAACGAGGCTTTGCTTGTCAAAGGAGGCACTTCCTGGATGGACCCCATTATGTCATTCCTACAAGACAGATTACTCCCCGGTGATCCAAAGAAAGCCTCGAAGCTAAGGTCTAGGGCGGCAAGGTTCACGTTGGTTCGAGGTAACCAGTACAAACGGGGTTTTTCTTTTCCACTAATGAAATGCTTGTCAGAACCAGAAACAGATTATATTTTGAGGGAGATCCACGAGGGCATGTGCGGGAACCACATCTGAGCAAGGACATTGGCAAATAAGGCACTACGACAAGGTTACTTTTGGCCAACCATGTTCAAGGATGCCAAGGAGATAATGAAGAAATGTCACACTTGCTAGATTCACGGCAACCTGCTGCACTACCCACTAGAGCATCTCACCCCCGTGGTCAGCCCCTAGCCCTTTCAACAATGGGGTTTGTATATTCTGGGACCCTTGTCAACCGGGGTCGGACAACGCAAGTTCGTCGTGGTTGTAGTAGACTACTTCACGAAGTGGGTTGAAGTTGAACCCCTGGTCAGGATCACAACACAGAAGGTTAAAAACTTTGTTTGGAAATCTATAATATGCCATTTTGGTGTCCCCAGGGCATTCATCTTGGATAATGTGAAGCAGTTCGATAATCCTACATTCACGAGCTTTTGCGCCGAGTTGGGGATCAAGAACTATTTCTCAGCTCCCGCGCACTCGCAATCCAATGGGCAAGCTGAAGTAACAATCAGGACAATCAAGCTCGCATTGAAGACCAAGTTGGAAGCTTNCCTGAAATGTCTACTTAAGCATCACACACACCAAAATAAATAAATAAAAAAATAAATGGTCAGTCCAGGTGCGGGCTTTATAGTAAAGAAGAAGATTGTCTTCTTATCAGTGCAGGGATGAACACCGATATGTATGTTGTCCTTGAAAATGAGCAAAAATTTCAAGCATTTTGAGAACGAGTGTGGGAATATTATCATATGCACATGCAAATTTAATAGTGTTCGATTTGACAAAATGTAACAACAATGGTGGCAAAAAATTCAAGCGTCTATTAAAAAATATTGTGGATGCTTTGCTACCATTAATGCACGAAACCAAAGTGGCACGACTGAGCAAGTAAAGGTAAAATTAATTTTGTAAATAAATATTAATGTTATTTATTCTATCTGTTTGCCTGTCTGTAATCAATGTCTATATTTTTAGATTGTAGAAGCAAATAAAGCATAAAAACAACCATTCAATGGGAAGTTCACCTTTGAACATGCTTAAGTTTTGTTGAGGTACTAATAAGCGTGGAATTTTGGGAATGGACTGCCAGGGCCTATGAGCCCAATACACCTTGAGAATCCAAAGGCAAGGCTTATCGACCCAAAGAGGTGCCTCTGGTTAGCCCACATCAAGAGCAGCAAGGGTAAAAGCCCAATGCTCCAGAGGGCCAGTAGTCTAGTCCAGCCCAGTTCAGTACCAGTCGAAGGACCATCCAAGAAAGAGGAGACGAATCTTTGCCCTAGAAGCATCCCGCCATGCCATGCCTCCAAAAGACAAGGGGACGAGTCCCTTAAGAGCTACATGCAGTGCTTCAACCAGGAATGTCTGAAGGTGGACAGTGTGGACGATAAGTTCGCATTGACCACCTTTGTGTCCGGGCTTGGAGTGCAGTCCAAAGACCTCCTCTTCTTGATCACGAAAAACCCTCAAGCCACTATGGCTGAGGTGTTGGAGAAAGCTGAGAAATACATCAACAGTGAAAAAGCCCTCCGCCTGAAAAGAAGCTCGATGGCGGTGGAGGAGATAAAAAGAAAAGGGATAGCAGTCCCAAGAAAGAGAAAAGACGTGATCGATTCCCGAGAAGGGACCGTTCCCCGAGAAAAGAGAGAGAGCCTTCTCCTAAGAGGAGAGGCAACATCTGAGACCACCTGGGGCCCCCTCCACAGGAATTACAACCGCAATATGCCTTAGTGTGGCTTCCATCCCTCGTCACCTCGATTGCTCAAGTCCTCCACGAGGTCCAGAACGAAAGGTTCATCCGGTGGCCACCCCCGAATGAAGTCAGACCCCAGTAGACGGGATGCCACCAAGTACTGTGAATACCACAAAGATACGGGCCATGAAATGAACGATTACATCCAACTCAAGAAGGAGATCGAGTACCTAATCTAGAGGGGCCACCTACGCCACTATGTGGTGGAAGAAGGAAGACCTCATAATAACTAGGGGTGGGAAGCCCAAGCTACCGCGGCACCTCCTCAGCCACACCAACAAGCTCTTAACAAAATTTGAGTCATCTTGGGACGCTTCGCAAGAGGAGGAGAGTCTAGTTCAGCACGAAAGGCACACGCCAGAAGAGCCCGATCGACGAGATATGGAGATCACCTTTTCGGACGCGGATCTTGAAGGATACCAACACCCACATGACGACCCCCTAGTCATAAAGGTGATCATCGCAAACAAAATCGTACACCGAGTGCTCGTCAACAATGAAAGTTTAACAAATATTGTCTTCTTATCCGCCTTTGATCAGCTCAACATAGAGAGATCGAGGTTTGAACTCGTGAAAACCCATCTCTTGGGTTTTCCAGGTGAAAGTGTCTTGCTAATCGACTCTATTTAGCTTGTTCTGACCGTAGGAGACCAACCATGCCAGGTCACCACCACTGTCTGTTTCCTGGTGGTGGATGCCCCTTCAGCATATAACGTCTTGTTGGGAAGGTCGTCTCTTAATTCCATCAAGGTGGTAACCTCGGCGTACCATTTGGTGATGAAGTTCCCTAAATAGAATAGGGTTGGCATGGTCAAGGGAGACTAGCACCTCGCTAGAGAATGTTATGTGGCCTCAATGAGAAAGAAAAAGGTGGAATCTGTCCAGTTGGAAGACCTAGACATAAGTGACAAGCAGGAGACTAGGCCAAGTCCCATAGAGTAGCAGGAGCCCATACAACTAGACGAAGACCCAGAGCACGTAGTCTTCATGGGATCCATGCTGCTCCTGCTCATCAAGGAGAAGCTCATCTCATTTCTGAAAAAGAACGCCGACATTTTCGCCTAGAAGCATGAAGACATGGAAGGAATAGATCTCGCGGTGATCATGCACCTCCTTACCGTTGATCCAAACTGTAAACCCGTAAGGCAAAAAAAGAGGAGCTTCGTGCCAGATAGGCAGAAAACTATCAATGAAGAGGTGGCTAAACTATTACAAGCCAAAGCAGCCAGGGAGGTTGATTACCCGACCTGGCTGGCTAATGTCGTGCTCGTAAAGAAGGTAAATAGAAAATGGAGACTTTGTATCGAATTCATTGACCTGAACCGGACATACCCCAAGAACAGTTTCCCTTACCTCGGATAGACCTGATAGTCGACACCACTGCTGGCCATGAGCTCCTCAGCTTCATGGACACCTTTTTGAGGCTACAATTAGATCAGAATGGACTCGAACAACCAAAAGATGACATCGTTCATCACAGAGCAGGGGGTCTATTGTTACCAAGTTATGCCTTTTGGCCTAAAGAACGCGGGAGCAAACTATTAGAGGTTAGTCAATAGAATGTTTTTCGAAAAGCTCGGTTCGACCATGGAAGTATACATAGACGATATGCTCATAAAATCCCTTAAGGCCGAATCTCATGTCCACCATCTTGGGGAATCCTTCGAAATCATGCGCCAATACAGAATGAAGTTGAACCTAATGAAATGTGCTTTTGGAGTGTCGGTAGGAAAGTTATCAGGGTTCATAGTCAATAGCAGAGGTATCGAGGCAAACCTCGAGAAGGTAAAGGTCATCCTTGAAATGAAACCCCCCACCAACACCCAAGAAATGCAGTACCTGACCGGGAGAATAATAGCACTCAACCATTTCGTCTCACAATCAAGTGATAAATGCCAACCTTTCTTCAAGGTCCTGAAGGCGGCCTTCCAGTGGGACGAGAAATGCGAAGAGGCCTTCCAAGCCCTTAAGACTTACTTGGCCTCCATGCGTGTGCTGGTGAGTCCTAAAGAAGAAGTCTTGACCCTCTACTTAGCCGTATCAGAATTTTCAGTCAGTGCTGCCCTAGTGAAAGACAAAGAGAGAGTCCAACAGCCAGTTTACTTATGCAGCAAGGCCCTTCGAGAAGCTGAGGAGAGATACCCAAAGATGGAGAAGCTCACGCTATCTCTCTTAGTAGCAGCCTGAAGACTAAGGCCATACTTCTAGGTGCACACAATTGAGGTCCCAACGGACCAGCCGATGAGTTAGGTCCTGCACAAGCCGGAGGCCTTAGGAAGTCTCATCAAGTGGGCAATGGAGCTTAGCAAGTTCACGATCAAGTAATAGGTCCTAGCAGATTTTCTTGTCGAGTTTACCTCGCTGCCTGAAGAGAACGTTAAAGATCATGAAGGCATTCCCAATAGGCTGACCTGGAAGTTATATGTGGATGGGGCTTCAAATGCCCAGAGATGTGGAGCAGGCCTCATCCTTACCTCCTCGAAAGGCAATGACCTAGAGTATGCCTTTAGATTCAACTTTCAGGCATCCAACAACGAGACCGAATACGAAGCACTCATAGTCGGCTTAAACTTAGCCCTATCAATGGAAGCACAACAGATCGTGATCTATAGCAGCTCGCAGCTGGTAGTCAGACAAGTTGAAGAAAAGTACGCTGCTAGAGACAAGAAAATGGTGCTCTACATGACTAAAGTGCGCAGGCTCCTGAAAAAGTTTGTCTCAGCCAAGCTGGTCTAGGTTCCCCAGGAAGCTAAATCTTGGGCTAGCACCCTGGCAAAGCTAGCCACTATCGGCGAGTGTGACTTACCCGGGCAGACGCCCGTCGAGATATTGACCCAGCCTAGCATACGGCTCAGCGAGGAGCTAGACGGAGAAAACGAGGCTTTGCTTGTCAAAGGAGGCACTTCCTGGATGGACCCCATTATGTCATTCCTACAAGACAGATTACTCCCCGGTGATCCAAAGAAAGCCTCGAAGCTAAGGTCTAGGGCGGCAAGGTTCACGTTGGTTCGAGGTAACCAGTACAAACGGGGTTTTTCTTTTCCACTAATGAAATGCTTGTCAGAACCAGAAACAGATTATATTTTGAGGGAGATCCACGAGGGCATGTGCGGGAACCACATCTGAGCAAGGACATTGGCAAATAAGGTACTACGACAAGGTTACTTTTGGCCAACCATGTTCAAGGATGCCAAGGAGATAATGAAGAAATGTCACACTTGCTAGATTCACGGCAACCTGCTGCACTACCCACTAGAGCATCTCACCCCCGTGGTCAGCCCCTGGCCCTTTCAACAATGGGGTTTGTATATTCTGGGACCCTTGTCAACCGGGGTCGGACAACGCAAGTTCGTCGTGGTCGTAGTAGACTACTTCACGAAGTGGGTTGAAGTTGAACCCCTGGTCAGGATCACAACACAGAAGGTTAAAAACTTTGTTTGGAAATCTATAATATGCCATTTCGGTGTCCCCAGGGCATTCATCTTGGATAATGTGAAGCAGTTCGATAATCCTACATTCACGAGCTTTTGCGCCGAGTTGGGGATCAAGAACTATTTCTCAGCTCCCGCGCACTCGCAATCCAATGGGCAAGCTGAAGTAACAATCAGGACAATCAAGCTCGCATTGAAGACCAAGTTGGAAGCTTCCAAGTCATAATGGGTGGATCACCTTCTAGCAGTGCTATGGGCATATCGGACAACGGTTCGGACACCCTTCAGCCTTGCATATGGGATAGAGGCAATGACGCCCATCGAAATTGGGGTACCTTCGACGAGGGACGAACTCTTTGACCCTAAACAGAATGAGAGGTCTTTTCTAGTAAACCTCGACCTCCTCGATGAAAGGAGGGATGAAACACTACAATCTTATTCTCCTACCAGAGAAACACAACTAAATTTTACAACAAGCAGGTAAGAAGAAGAAGCTTCAAACCGGGCGACTTGGTGCTGAAAAAGCTTCTCCCCGTCAGAAAGGATCCCACCCATGGCAAACTCGGTCCTAACTGGGAAGGACCCTACATCGTAAAAAGGGTAATCTGGCCTGGAAACTACGAGCTCCAGACGGGAGAAGGGCATGATTTGCAGCACTCATGGAACGCAGATCACCTGAAGTGNGACTTGGTGCTGAAAAAGCTTCTCCCCGTCAGAAAGGATCCCACCCATGGCAAACTCGGTCCTAACTGGGAAGGACCCTACATCGTAAAAAGGGTAATCTGGCCTGAAAACTACGAGCTCCAGACGGGAGAAGGGCATGATTTGCAGCACTCATGGAACGCAGATCACCTGAAGCGTTACTACCAATAGTTCCATGGAAACCTTTTGTAACAGCGAAGAAGAGTTATTGTAAAAGCTTCCTTTTTGAAATCAACGAAAATTTTGAAGTCTTTATAAAGGAAGAAGTCCGCGATGAAACTCAGCCAACAAACACTCTGACCAGGCTTTTCAGCCTAAGAGAGCTCGTAAGCTCAAGAGCTCGTAAGCTCAGGATCGACAGGGCTTTTTATCCTAAGAGCTCGTAAGCTCAGGATTGACAAGTATTTTTAGCTTAAGAACTCGTAAGCTTGGGAAAGACAGGCTTTTCAACCTAAGAGAGCTCATAAGCTTGGAGTGATCAGGCTTTTTAGCCTAAGTGTTTTAGAACTTGCAAGCTCGGGATCAACATGGCTTTTTATATTGAGAGCTCGTAAACTCAGGATCGACAAGACTTTTCAGCCTAAGAGCTCGTATGCTCAAAGGCTTAGGGCCACTAGGCCTTTTAGCCTGAAGGGCTTGTAAGCTTAGCAATCTCAAGGCGTTTTCAGCCCAAAATGGCATACCAAGAAATGGTGAAACTTCCGACACACTACCTAGCAGAAAGTTAAACAAGATTCACAACCAGAGATTTCCATTACAATGAAAAATAGAAAATATTCGCATTTCAACAACATCATCCGGGACATAGAAGAAACATCATTAGAGACATAAAAGAAACATCATTAGAGACATAAAAGAAACATCATCATAGACATAGAAGACACATCATCAGGGACGTAGAAGAAACATCACAGACTCCCCCTCCTCCCAAGTCTTCCCCAGAAAACTCTTCTCCAACTCTCCACACAATCCTCTTCAACTTGCGATCTCTCTTCTCTAGTTGAACATTCGCCTCCTTGAGCTGGGCATTCTCTGCCATCAGGATGTCCCTCTCATTCTCCATCTCCGCCAGCCTTTTCTTGAGATCTTCCACCTTGGCATTCCTCTCATCGGCCCTTGGACTCCTTCTGCCTGGGGCAGCCTTCCCCAGATCTTCAGAAGGGGTGTTCGACTCATAAAAAGAGGAAGGTGTGAAACTAATCCGGGTGGAGCTCCCCCTATCCTGAATCGAATGAGATTTTGGGGTGTGACGATGGCAGAGTAGGGGATTGGAGAGGCTTTCTCGACCATGCGGACATTGAACGCCTCTAGCAGAGTAAGGCTGGGAATACCTGCACAACACGATGCCAACACAAATAGGGTCAGCACAACATTTACCAGTGAAAGTTGGATAACTAAAAACTGACAAGAAAGTTTACCTCTTTCCCAGAAACTTCCCCAAAAACAGGGGATCCAGACAGGACAGTCTTTCCCAATAGCGGGCTCCCACGAATCCCCGGAGATGAAGAAAAAGCATTGGGTCCATCCCTTAGGGGGAAGAAAGAATGTCAGCGACCAACGGTGGGTGGAAGTACCATTTAAAAAAGAGAGCTGAAGAAAGGAGGGAAGTTAAAGGATGGGGTTTAGGAAATAGAAGAACTCAGAGATAGTAGGGAAGACCANCTTTTTGAGGCTACAATTAGATCAGAATGGACTCGAACAACCAAAAGATGACATCGTTCATCACAGAGCAGGGGGTCTATTGTTACCAAGTTATGCCTTTTGGCCTAAAGAACGCGGGAGCAAACTATTAGAGGTTAGTCAATAGAATGTTTTTCGAAAAGCTCGGTTCGACCATGGAAGTATACATAGACGATATGCTCATAAAATCCCTTAAGGCCGAATCTCATGTCCACCATCTTGGGGAATCCTTCGAAATCATGCGCCAATACAGAATGAAGTTGAACCTANCACGAAGCCTTGCATACGCCAGAAGACGAAGAAACTAACCAGGGCAGCACACCCCCTAGGAGAGAGTCGAGAGGGACACATGCCATGATGGGAGAGAACCCGAACAAAGTCGTGATGAAAGGGGAGTTGGAGGCCACACTCGAATGCCCCTTTAAAGAAGGCAACCTCACTTGAAGAAGACATGTTATAGGGCTCATCAGGGGTAGGAGTCTTAACCCCCAGACCCTCGGGGAGATCATACCGACTTTTTATGTTGTCAACATCCGCTGCAGTAAATAAAGATGGAAGAAGGAAAATAGAGTACCACTCGCCGTTCAGAGACTCATAGGCGTGTTGTTTGAAAAGTGAAGAAAGAGCCATTAATCCAAGAGGTTGAGAGGCCAAGCACAGAAGGGAGCCAAAGATCTCTGAAAGATAGTAGGGATGCAAGGACTCGAAGTACTTGAGAATATATAGCTCTAAAGGATGGCTGTTGAAATTTTGCAAACGAGGAAGCATTAAATAATGGCACCAATTTCGTAGAAGTTGTTGAGCCATTTAAGGGTTCATTTAAATGAACAGCCGCATTGTACGCTGTAGTAAGAAACGAACAGTTGCCAGCAATGTTACCCAAAAAATCACGCAGGTGCGTGTGGCCAAAAAGCAACCCAGAAGACAACATTACTCCAAACAGGCCAAGGCCTACTTGGAGTAAGGGGGCAAGGAAATATAGCACCAAAAAGCACATCACCGTAGGAAGTAAGAAAAATCCTATTACAAAAGAAAGTGTTTACAAGTATTATAAAAAATAATTGGCAACAAAAAATAAGCAAGCGAATGAACAGAACAACAAGAGTTCGCTCTTTAAGACTGGTTAGAAGAAGGAGCTGGAGGAGCATCATTAGGAACACCACCGCCTAGAGGGGTATCAAACTGCGGCTAAAATTGCTCAAGTTCCAAGCCAGGGAACTTTTCAACTGTCTGGTCAGCAAAATTGAAGAACCCATCCACAAAGGCCCTGGCTGCCTCCAGCCTGGATTTCCCAATCTTTTTCCACTGATCCACAACTACTTGACGCTTGNGTCTGGTCAGCAAAATTGAAGAACCCATCCACAAAGGCCCTGGCTGCCTCCAGCCTGGATTTCCCAATCTTTTTCCACTGATCCTCAACTACTTGACGCTCGGCAGCTAGAGGGCTACTTAGCTTGACAGTCGCAGCCTAGGACTCTCCCAGCTGGTCTACCAGCAATGACCAAGTAATGACAGAATTAAGTAAGTCCTCAAGTCGAGCATCATAGTCCTCCCTTGAGCAGGCCAGTTCTCCTCGAAGAGACATCTCGACAGAATTATTGGCAATCAGTTGCTGAAAAACCCGAGCCCGCTGGTTAAGAACTCGCTCCAACTCTTTCTCAGTAGCCAGACCCCAGCTCATGAGCTCATGGAGCTCAGCCTCCCTCCACTAAACTTTATTTCGCAGGATACAAATCTCTTTCCCAAGTGTGCAGACATGCGTCGCTGACTGAAATGAAGAAAAGGCCATAACATTACAGAAATAAAGACAAACAACAGCACAACGAAAGGTGGGACTTACCTTGAGAAGGGCATGAAGCGCTTCTTGACTCCGAGTTTGGTAGGGAAGGTCCACAGAATGCCTTAGGTCAGCTTGGGGGATCAACTCCATCAGTGCGCGGCTACTCAGACCTACATCCCTTAGCAAACTCCCCTCGAGGTCGATCATTGGAGCAGGCGAAGCACGGGCCGAGCTAGAACTAGCAACTCTAACATGAGAGGGGCCTCGTCGAATCAGCCTCGTTACCAAACTAGCCACAACTCTGCCCGTTGTGGCAATGGATGTCGGCTTAGGTATCGACGCCTCCTCGGCCATAGGTAGAGGCTCAAAAGCTGGCAAACTCTTAACCACTTCACCACCAACACTGGGAGCCTCGAGGCTAACATTAGTACCTGGAGATGGGTCCGAGCCACTTTTCCCCAACCTAGCTCTCTTCACTGGAGGTTCAAAACTTTTGGCTTGCCTCCTTAGGCCCACTTGCTCCATGATCGCTCTTCGCTGAGAAATCAGGTACAAAGAAACTACACAAGCAAAATGAAGAAAGGAATGAGCTCCTAAACAAACTGAGAATAGGGCAGCAAGGGTAGAATATCGGATACGCACGGCCACTCAGCGCCGAGGCCAGCTCGGGATGCATCAACTCATCATAAGAAAAAGGCAAGCAAGCTCAGACCATGTTAATTTGAGTCAAATCCTCACCAAACAATAGTGGGAGTTCACCTGCAATATCAGGAAGGATAGACCTCAAAAAAGAAAAAGAAGAAAAAATGGGAGTCGCAAGGCCAGACCAATAGATATGAACTCACCCAGATTCCTGCGCTGCCCCTACTCAGTGGAAACCCTCGTTGAGGCAAATAAATAAGTGTTATACTCCCACCCATCTCTAGAGACAAAGAAATACCTCCTCCTCCACCCTTCCAGCTCAAAAGGAAGGTCCGAGATAGGAATTTTCCCTCCTTTCTTGGGGATAAAGTGATAAAACTCAGACACTTCCTCGAGACGAAAAAGGTGAAGGAACTTTGGCACCATGGCCCTAGACTGGGGGAATAGTCTTCCCCACATCACTGCAAAAGCCAGCAAGACCGCCCAAGCCATGGGAAAAAGCATGGTGGGATAGAAACTAAAGAAGTGTAAAACCTCTCGGATAAAGGAGGGAAGTGGGAACCAGAGCCCTAGCAAGAAAGGGGCCTTAAAGAAGCAAACCTCACCCCTGGACCAAGCAGTGAAATCAGCGTAAATCGACGTGATGTACAACCACTCTGGGAGGAAAGTCATAGCACNTAAAGGAGGGAAGTGGGAACCAGAGCCCTAGCAAGAAAGGGGCCTTAAAGAAGCAAGCCTCACCCCTGGACCAAGCAGTGAAATCAGCGTAAATCGACGTGATGTACAACCACTCTGGGAGGAAAGTCATAGCACCTGGTAATAGAGTGAGCTTCTTCCTCATCAATTTCACTAACTTTAACATCAGGGAAAAATCATTCCGTGATATCGTGTGGAGAAGAAGAGACCCTGGCCATGGAAACGAAAGGCCACCAGTCTCTCTTAAGATGCCAGAGAAGAAGAAATGTCACAACAAGAAGAAGAAGTGGAATATTTTGGCACCCAAACTCAGGCAATCATATTCAAGGAATGCCTATTTATAGATTCAGTCGACATGCACCCATCATTTTTGTTAGACGTAGTTAATGCACGTCCTTCACATTTAAAGCAAGGGACATGCGACATCGTAGGGGTTTTTGAGGCACCACGATTGACGAGCCACTATCCATACTAACGGCGCACGTTCTTAAGCAATCAAAACTTTCATGTCTGGAGTACACAAAAGGAAATGGGAAAAGGCCAAAATAGNTCATTTTTGTTAGACGTAGTTAATGCACGTCCTTCACATTTAAAGCAAGGGACATGTGGCATCGTAGGGGTTTTTGAGGCACCACGATTGAGGAGCCACTATCCCTACTAACGGCGCACGTTCTTAAGCAATCAAAACTTTCATGTCTGGAGTACACAAAAGGAAATGGGAAAAGGCCAAAATTGCCCTAAGGCTAAAATGTAGATGCTCAAGAAGGGGCTAGCTTGGGAAAATAGGTTGTCCTAGTCATCCCGCATGTTACCAGTTGGTTCACCTTGAGAAAGAAACGGAGCCGGCTCAGTTGTATGAGGGGGTTGACTCAGACAGCTTATGCCTTGCATTTATCACAATTACTCGAGGATGACTTGAGAATCACAGTTTGGGGCCTTAAAACTAGCAAGCAACACCATGACACAAAACTAAGTATTTTCATCCACCAGAGCCAGGGAAGGACATTTCATTCACAGGAAAGGAGAAACCAGCAACAACTTTCTTGTTAGGAAAACTATGCGAGTACATCATTCAAAAGTAACATTGACACTCAGAAGAAAATAAGGTGCTATANAAGTATTTTCATCCACCAGAGCCAGGGAAGGACATTTCATTCACAGGAAAGGAGAAACCAGCAACAACATTCTTGTTAGGAAAACTATGCGAGTACATCGTTCAAAAGTAACATTGACAATTAGAAGAAAATAAGGTGCTATAAAGGTCTTCAACAAGTCATAGAAAAGTGAAAAAGAAACAACCAAGGATCAGCTTCAAAGAACAGTCTCGTCTCCACCACTAACTCTACCGTTGGCTACCTTAGTTGGGACACTGAGCTCCCCGATTGCAGCTACCTTGGGGACGGAAGCCTCCTGGGCACCAGATGTCTTAGCCTTTTTGGCTGCCACAGCCCCCTTCTTATATTCAAGCTGCGGTGCGAAGGGATATAGATCGAGGTCAGGGTAAGCATCCTCGATCTGATCCCAGTAGTTCAGGAAACCTTTCACAAAGGCAGAAGCGCTCTCTTTCAGAAGCTCAGACACCCTGGCCCATAGAAACAACAACTCAGAATTCTTGTCTATTAGGTCGGCGTCTTTATCCTTGAGCTGAGAATCCTTGATCTTAATAAGGTCCTGGTGGCGGGCACCAAGCTCATCATGAACGCTCTTTAACTCAACAGTCTGTGATGATAGAATCCTCACCTTCTCCTCGGCGGCCTCTTTTCCCACCATCATGGCATCAAAAGATTCCTTGGCCTTTAAGAGCTCGTGCTCATGATAAAAATCTATCATCTTCACATAGGCAAGCGACTGACAAAAAAAGGGGAATTAGTCAGTACAGGGGGTGACCAAAAGAGCTCTGAGAAAAGGGGATCCGTAGAGGAGACATAAGTAAAAGCAAAAAGTACCTCAACCAGGCCCTGAATGGTATGGTGGAGCTTCCTTTTGAAAGGAACCTGCGTGGCTGCCTTGGGATTAGATGTGGAAATCAGCTAAGACAAAGTGGTAATGGCGGCCTTGGGATTGTGAAGGAAGCCGCTTCCCTGCGTCTTGGACTCGGAAGCAACAAATTCCACCTTTTCGTCTATTTGAGAGGCAGGTTACAGAGGAACATTAGAGGCCTCTAAGGCCCCGGCTTGTCTCGTCGAAGTCNATGGCGGCCTTGGGATTGTGAAGGAAGCCGCTTCCCTGCGTCTTGGACTCGGAAGCAACAAATTCCACCTTTTTGTCTATTTGAGAGGCAGGTTACAGAGGAACATTAGAGGCCTCTAAGGCCCCGGCTTGTCTCGTCGAAGCCCTTCAAGGAGAAGACTTGCCCTTAGGCGACCCAAGGGACGACGATGGCGCAACCTCAGGTTCTAGCAAGGGAGAGTCCTCACTTTTCTACTCCAAAGAGGCAAGTGTTAGCTCAGATACCAAGGCCTCAACAAATGATGACAAAAATCATTTCACCAATTTTCTCCTCTTCCTTGACTTCTTGGTATCAGAAAAAAGTGTCATAATTAGGTCTTGACCCATAGGTTCGGACTGCGGGGCAGGTGAAGTTGCAATCTCCGGGGCATGGTAGACGGGAGGACCGAGTTGGTACGCAACAAGTTTCTGGTTGGTCACCAGGTCAAAGAAGGATTGCAACCCTAAAGCCTTGCCCTTAGCAACTATGGCGACCTCCTCTATGTTGAGTGTCAAACAGAAATCTACAAACCAAATCAAAAGTTAAGAAAGACAGAAAAATGAGAACAGAAAGGGAAAGCATGGCCAATAGATTAGCTTTACGGNCCTGCAACAAGATACCTCAAAAGCCAAAAAGGGAGAAAAGAAGGCGTAAGGAGAAGTTTTCAAAAAATGCAAAGTGGGAATGACAAAGAGTTTTTTCCCCTTTTATACACAACATTTAAGCCGTGACAGACAGGTAACAGGACATGTGAAGGAAAGCGTACCATTAGATTCACCCGCTGGTGACACATGGGTAGGAAAACGTCCCATCACAGCCAGCGTACGATAGCATAGCCCAGATCAGGTCAGGGCCGACAACCAAGCGTGTCTGCCACACAGAGAAATAAATGTCAAGCTANGTGAAGGAAGCCGCTTCCCTGCGTCTTGGACTCGGAAGCAACAAATTCCACCTTTTTGTCTATTTGAGAGGCAGGTTACAGAGGAACATTAGAGGCCTCTAAGGCCCCGGCTTGTCTCGTCGAAGCCCTTCAAGGAGAAGACTTGCCCTTAGGCGACCCAAGGGACGACGATGGCGCAACCTCAGGTTCTAGCAAGGGAGAGTCCTCACTTTTCT
Organism: Ilex paraguariensis; assembly: GCA_963454935.2. Classification (NCBI taxonomy): domain Eukaryota; kingdom Viridiplantae; phylum Streptophyta; class Magnoliopsida; order Aquifoliales; family Aquifoliaceae; genus Ilex; species Ilex paraguariensis. Next base: position 694,725 of record CAUOFW020002769.1, read on the forward strand.
ACTCCAAAGAGGCAAGTGTTAGCTCAGATACCAAGGCCTCAACAAATGATGACAAAAATCCTTTCACCAATTTTCTCCTCTTCCTTGACTTCTTGGTATCAGAAAAAAGTGTCATAATTAGGTCTTAACCCATAGGTTCGGACTGCGGGGCAGGTGAAGTTGCAATCTCCGGGGCATGGTAGACGGGAGGACCGAGTTGGTACGCAACAAGTTTCTGGTTGGTCACCAGGTCAAAGAAGGATTGCAACCCTAAAGCCTTGCCCTTAGCAACTATGGCGACCTCCTCTATGTTGAGTGTCAAACAGAAATCTACAAACCAAATCAAAAGTTAAGAAAGACAGAAAAATGAGAACAGAAAGGGAAAGCATGGCCAATAGATTAGCTTTACGGGTATTCCTTGGAACCCCCCAAGACCTGGGGACGCGAGGAACGTCGCCAAGCTCCTCTGTCAACTCCCAGGAGTCACCTCTGACGAAGAAGAACCTCGGCTTCCACCCCTTGTTCGAAGAAGAAAGCCTAGAAATCAGAGTCTTTGCCTTTACCCTCTTGGCAAAATACAAGAAACTCAAGGAAGGAGAAGACTTCAACNGGTCAGGGCCGACAACCAAGCGTGTCTGCCACACAGAGAAATAAATGTCAAGCTAAAAAAAAAATGATTTCAACCCCAGGTCAGAGATGACATAATCCTTGTGACCAGGGGCTGGGGGGCAACTGATAAGGGTGGAATTTTGGGAATGGGCCGCCACGGCCTATGAACCCAATACACCTTGAGAATCCAAAGGCAAGGCTTATCGACCCAAAGAGGNGGGACGACGATGGCGCAACCTCAGGTTCTAGCAAGGGAGAGTCCTCACTTTTCTACTCCAAAGAGGCAAGTGTTAGCTCAGATACCAAGGCCTCAACAAATGATGACAAAAATCCTTTCACCAATTTTCTCCTCTTCCTTGACTTCTTGGTATCAGAAAAAAGTGTCATAATTAGGTCTTAACCCATAGGTTCGGACTGCGGGGCAGGTAAAGTTGCAATCTCCGGGGCATGGTAGACGGGAGGACCGAGTTGGTACGCAACAAGTTTCTAGTTGGTCACCAGGTCAAAGAAGGATTGCAACCCTAAAGCCTTGCCCTTAGCAACTATGGCGACCTCCTCTATGTTGAGTGTCAAACAGAAATCTACAAACCAAATCAAAAGTTAAGAAAGACAGAAAAATGAGAACAGAAAGGGAAAGCATGGCCAATAGATTAGCTTTACGGGTATTCCTTGGAACCCCCCAAGACCTGGGGACGCGAGGAACGTCGCCAAGCTCCCCTGTCAACTCCCAGGAGTCACCTCTGACGAAGAAGAACCTCGGCTTCCACCCCTTGTTTGAAGAAGAAAGCCTAGAAATCAGAGTCTTTGTCTTTACCCTCTTGGCAAAATACAAGAAACTCAAGGAAGGAGAAGACTTCAACTGAAAAAGAGAAGCGAATTCTCGAATAGAGGGAGAAGAATCGTTCCTATTCTCAAAACAGTGGATAAAGAAACTGACTAGAAGGCCCCAATCGTTAGGAAAAAGTCAGGCCGGACAAACATTATAAAAACCAAGAACGTTCCGGATAAAAGGGTAGATAGGAAACCAAAGGCCGGCCCAGAATGCAGACTCGAAGAAGTAGGTCAGCTCGGAGAGAGAAGAGTTGCACCTCTCATTTTTTACAGGAGAGTGTAGTTCCACGAAGTCCGACAAGTGATACTCCCGCCTTAGCTCCTCTAAGTCATCGTNAAGCCCAATGGCTCCAAAGGGCTAGTAGTCTAGCCCTGGCCTAGTCCAGTACCAGCTAAAGGACCATCCAAGAAAGAGGAGTTGAATCTTTGCCTTGGAAACATCCCGTCATGCCATGCGTCCAAAAGACAAGGGGACCATCTCTAAAAAATATGGAAGTTACACTTTCCCNGTCACCAATACAACTTGAAGTCTCCTTGGCGCAACAGGTCAGATCGGATTGATCACAGCGAGTTTTCTTCCTAGAAATAGGGGTGGGATCAGCTCAGACCTCATTTTTCTCGACTGGGTAGAAGGAATGGGAGGAACATATGAGAGAGGTTGAGCTTCGACTAAAGGATCTAAACTAAAAACTCCGGGGGCAGACCCAAAGGCCACCTCACCTGCAGTAAAAGAGCGATCACTGGNAAGCCCCTGTAAAGGCTCAGCGCCGACAATCCCAATATACTCACCTGATTCTAATACACGACCTTAAGGAGCAAGAGACTCCATTACAGTGGATGTAGCCTTGGTCTTTCAGCTAAGGTGAACCACTTATGTTTTGAGTCTTCCATTATTTACAAATCTACCACACATCTGATCGAACTCCCTGATCCAGGTAGTAATTCGTTAATAGGGATTAGGCCATTATTTTCNGGAGGAACTCGAGGTACTTTCCCTGACCTCCTCGTCAACTGCTCCTCGAAATCTGACTCAGAGGAAGAAACAACGAATTTCCCTGTCAAAGGGTTAACTCGCAGACCAGAGTGTAGAGAAGGCAAATGTAAAGAGCAATCCGTCAAGATTAAAGGTTTCAAACACCAATCCCTAAGAAAAAACACCCTCAACAAGGTGGAGTGGCCTACAAAGTGCAGAAGAGAAGAAAGATCGTCGGAAAGACTCCTGAAGTAGCTGAATCTCTAGATCAGAAAGTGGAACTTGAAGCCCCACCAGGGAGGGTTGAAGGGATCCAAATCGAACAATAAAAAGAAGGGAAGAGTGATGTACCTAGTTGGACGCTAGAAGCAGAAGAAAATCGGAGACGCAGGGGACCTAATTCGTTAAAAGCCTGCAACAAGATACCTCAAAAGCCAAAAAGGGAGAAAAGAAGGCGTAAGGAGAAGTTTTCAAAAAATGCAAAGTGGGAATGACAAAGAGTTTTTTCCCCTTTTATACACAACATTTAAGCCGTGACAGACAGGTAACAGGACATGTGAAGGAAAGCGTACCATTAGATTCACCCGCTGGTGACACATGGGTAGGAAAACGTCCCATCACAACCAGCGTATGATAGCATAGCCCAGATCAGGTCAGGGCCGACAACCAAGTGTGTCTGCCACACAGAGAAATAAATGTCAAGCTCAAAAAAAAAATGATTTCAACCCCAGGTCAGAGATGACATAATCCTTGTGACCAGGGGCTGGGGGGCAACTGATAAGGGTGGAATTTTGGGAATGGACCGCCACGGCCTATGAACCCAATACACCTTGAGAATCCAAAGGCAAGGCTTATTGACCCAAAGAGGTGCCTCTGGTTAGCCCACATCAGGAGCAACAAGGGTAAAAGCCCAATGGCTCCAAAGGGCTAGTAGTCTAGCCCTGGCCTAGTCCAGTACCAGCCAAAGGACCATCCAAGAAAGAGGAGTTGAATCTTTGCCTTGGAAACATCCCGTCATGCCATGCATCCAAAAGACAAGGGGACCATCTCTGAAAAATATGGAAGTTACACTTTCGCAGGCGTAGAGGATGGTGGCGCGTAATGATCCAGAGATCGGGGGCATAGTAGCACCGGCTAATAGTGGCTTTGCAGGACAAGGATGAGAGGTTTCCACTGGATGAGCAAAAAGGAAGGAGCCATCAGAAACCTAAAAAGAATTAATATAAATAGAACAGTGTAAACCTACCGAAAAGGATCTTTTTCCCCACAAGAGATTCCTTGTCCTAGATACAGAAGAAACAAAGTTTAAGCCCCTGTAAAGGCTCAGCGCCGACAATCCCAATATACTCACCTGATTCTAATACACGACCTTAAGGAGCAAGAGACTCCATTACAGTGGATGTAGCCTTGGTCTTTCGGCTAAGGTGAACCACTTATGTTTTGAGTCTTCCATTATTTACAAATCTACCACACATCTGATCGAACTCACTGATCCAGGTAGTAATTCGTTAATAGGGCTTAGGCCATTATTTCCNAGTACATCCCAAATTCTCAATACTTTTGGATATCTCAGCATGTCCCTGCATATTTCTGATTCTTCTTCCAACACAGCGGACGAGATTTGGATTAACATAATCAATTCTGACTCTTATGATGAATTGGAGTTGCTGGCAATGGTAGCTATGCAATAAGAACTGGATAAAACAATGGTAGCTATGCAATAAGAACTGGATAAAACAAAGCGACGCAAGCAAATACATTGTGGTTCCATTAAAAGTCATGCATGTATTAACAGATGACGAATGGTAGGTCATCAAAGACTCTATAATTTTGCAGAAAATCCAGTGTACACTCCAATTCAATTTCGGATGAGGTTTTGAATATGGCAAACTCTTTTTTTTTTTTTTAATCAAATTGTAAATTCAGTGGAAACTCATGACCTATACTTTGTCCAAAAGATAGATCAAGTTGATCATCTTACTTTGTCACCTCTTAAAAAGGTTACTATTGCAATGAAGATGCTTGCTTATGGAGTTGTGGTAGATGTTGTGGATGATTACTGTGAGTATTGCTGAGAGTGTCTTTATTGAATCTTTAGAAGGACTTGTTCGGGTGGTTACTGACATTTTTGTTGACAAGTACTTGATATGTCCGAACAACACTGACATTTGTAGGTTTCTATTAGAAGGTGACAGACGTGGGTTTCATAGGATGCTTGGTAGCATCGACTGTATTAACTGGAATTGAAGAATTGCTCAACTGCATGGAAGGTATGTATGCTTGCGGAGACCACCATGAGACTTCGTTGATTCTTGAAGTCATTGCTTCATATGACCTTTTGTTATGGCATATTTTTTTTGGACTGCTGGGATCACACAATGATATCAATTTATTGGACTGATCTCCTTTATTTAGTGACCTCATTGAAGGCCGAGATCCTATAGCCAATTACACAATTAATGTTCATNAGAGACCACCAGGTAGGAAGGCTGAGAAAAGAAAGATGAAAGAAACCACTAGCAATGAACACACTCCTATTGTAGAGCTCATCCAAAAAATAAGGGAAAAGAAAAAGGAAATGGATGAAATAAAAATAGAGCTTCTAAGGCAGAAGATTGAGCAAGATGTAATAGAAAAAAATGTAGATGGAGATGGAAATTATGAGCATGGTCACGTCGGGCATGTCTGCGGAAAAACTATATTATTCCCAAAAAAGATGGGAAATTTTAAAAGATGGTTTAGGTGAAGGATTTGGGGGCGGTAGTAGCACGTAACTTAGTATGATATTATGTATTGTTGTATCACTGTTATTAGTTGTTTAAGTTTGTCTTGTACTCGAATTTTACTTTTTAAATAAATAAAATATGTATTTTAATTTCAATTAATTATTTATATTTTATTTAGATATTTGTAGTTGTTGCATAAAAATAGCCATTTATAGCTGTTGAAAGATTTCTTATATATAACTCTTGTACTAAATTAGTACATCCCAAATTCTCAATACTTTTGGATATCTCAGCATGTCCCTGCATATTTCTGATTCTTCTTCCAACACAGCGGACGAGATTTGGATTAACATAATCAATTCTGACTCTTATGATGAATTGGAGTTGCTGGCAATGGTAGCTATGCAATAAGAACTGGATAAAACAATGGTAGCTATGCAATAAGAACTGGATAAAACAAAGAGACGCAAGCAAATACATTGTGGTTCCATTAAAAGTCATGCATGTATTAACAGATGACGAACGGTAGGTCATCAAAGACTCTATAATTTTGCAGAAAATCCAGTGTACACTCCAATTCAATTTCGGATGAGGTTTTGAATATGGCAAACTCTCTTTTTTTTTTTTAATCAAATTGTAAATTCAGTGGAAACTCATGACCTATACTTTGTCCAAAAGATAGATCAAGTTGATCATCTTACTTTGTCACCTCTTAAAAAGGTTACTATTGCAATGAAGATGCTTGCTTATGGAGTTGTGGTAGATGTTGTGGATGATTACTGTGAGTATTGCTGAGAGTGTCTTTATTGAATCTTTAAAAGGGCTTGTTCGGGTGGTTACTGACATTTTTGTTGACAAGTACTTGATATGTCCGAACAACACTGACATTTGTAGGTTTCTATTAGAAGGTGACAGACGTGGGTTTCATAGGATGCTTGGTAGCATCGACTGTATTAACTGGAATTGAAGAATTGCTCAACTGCATGGAAGGTATGTATGCTTGCGGAGACCACCATGAGACTTCGTTGATTCTTGAAGTCATTGCTTCATATGACCTTTTGTTATGGCATATTTTTTTTGGACTGCTGGGATCACACAATGATATCAATTTATTGGACTGATCTCCTTTATTTAGTGACCTCATTGAAGGCCGAGATCCTATAGCCAATTACACAATTAATGGTCATAATTCCTCGGAGTTAAAAGATTAGACGGTAAAAACATTCGAGTTATTCTGTTCTAACACCCAAAAGGATACTAAAAACAATGAGATAATTTTGTCTAACAGGCAAAGACATGGCTTCTTATGCATTTCCTTCTCCTGACCAACAGTGCTTGGCAAACATATGGAAAACTTGTGTTGATTAATAATGAAATGATAAAATTAGTTATTACAACACAACACAATTAATTATTTGTTTTCAAACCTAATACAAAACAATCCTAACTATACACAATTACTATTCATGTTACGAAAAGTTTAGAATCAAATATGCTGTCAAACATGTAACAAAATACACACACAAAGTCACGCCCACACAAAACACACGCACATGCACACATATCCTATACTATAAAAGAGCGGATGTATGATTTCGTCCGCCATGGTTCGCGGGATAACCCACATACTGTTCATAGCATTTGCTCTCCTATCTATACACTAAAATAAAATACCGCATGCCTTTTTTTTTTTTTTTTTTGTTTTTCATCATACATCCTAGGGCCCCACACTTTTGTCCTACATTCTCTATTTATTCAGCAGGCAAAATAACGTGCATAGGGAATGCCTGGCCATGAAGATTTTCAGAGTAGAATGAAGAAGATAACAAACCAGAGAGAAAATGCAATCTCCAAAATCTTATTACTCAAGTGACCATTTACATCATGTTTAGTCATATTTTTAGGACTTAAGATAATTACAATAGAGGAGAGAGAGAGAGGGAGAGAGGGAGTCTAACAATTAACCAAATACTTAATCAGTTAGTTTACAACTGTATTCTGTTAGTTAGTTAGGACAATTGATCACGTTTGATTCACTTGAGCACCAATCTGTTTTGACAGCTCAACATCTCCTGTAACTAACTCAGCTGGAGAGGATTGAGTGCTAGTGCTTTCCTTCAATTGTGATGCTGCTGAACTACTCTTAGTCTACTTGACTGAGGTAGACGATTGGTCAGCTGATCTTGCCAAATGTGCTAGATGAGTGATTCCCACAGCTATGTTAATACTTAAAACACTCCAGAATAGCCTCAGGTTTTCTTGTGTACCTTGATACTTCCATTCGTCAATCAAGCCTAGTGGAGCCAAGGGAATATAAGCTTTAGAGAGAATAGGGGTGAAAGAAAAAAAATTTATGAGTCGTCTCAGCAGTGCCAGACTTTCTTTGACTTTTCTTAGCTGTATGATTAGTGTCTAAGCTCATCCATTCGTTGGGTGATACGTTGTTTTCACATTCGAGTGTTTGCTCATCGTTTATGCTGGTGAGTGAAATTTATGCTCATTGTAGTTATCTCCGGGTAGGCTTTCATGTTTCTTGTTTAATTTTCAAGTTGCCAGTCTTTACTTAACTCGGCTAAAGCAATGCCTGAAGACTCCCATCCATTTCTTGGTTGGACCAACTCAACCTACAATTTTTAAGAAGTCTTTCTTCATTTTTAGAGCAAGAGGCGGAACTACAAGAAAGCTTTACACCTAATTTCAGACCAGTTATTGCAAGAACTATAAATAAAGGATTAGGATCTCCTATAAAGTATAAAAGATCACTCATACATAGCATAGTCCAAGGGGATCAACATAAAATAGAAAAAATTGCAGCCACACCACTTCTAGTTTACTCTATCTTCAAGGATATCCCATTTATTATAAAAAACATCACCGACACCCTTTGAGTTTGTATTTAAACATCTCTGACACCCCCTGCCATTGAACTATCATTGATAACAAAAACAAACTCATCTAAAATACAAAAAATACTCCTTTATAAACCCCAAATAATTTTTCTATATTAAATTTGATCGATTAAAATTTATTTTTCTATATTTTAAAATTCGAGTTGATTAAATTTATTTTTCTACATATTAAAATTTGAACAGATTATAATTTGATACGAATTGATTTTTTTTTTTACGTATTAAAATTCGAGTCGATTTGAGCTCTATCTGAATTATTAGTGCTGATTAAAATTTGTTTCGAATTGATAAAAAATTATATTTCTTTACTTTTTAAAATTTGTGTCAATTAAAATTTGATTCATTAAAATTTGAGTCAATTAAAATTTATATTTTTTTATATATTAAAATTTAGGCTGATTAAAATTCAATGTAAATTGATTAAAATTTGATTTGAGCTAACTGATTTTTAATCGACTTAAATAGAATTTTAAACGGTTTAAATTTTAATACATAAAAAAAAATATTTTTAATCGACTCAAATTTTAATACGTAAAAAATAAATTTTAATTAGCTCGAATCGAATTTTAATCGACCTAAATTTTAATATATAAAAAAATTTAGAAAATAGAGAGAGTCAAATTGAAGATATGTTTATCTAGAGGGAGTGTGAATGAAGTTTGTCCTCAAATATATCATGGGTAATTTAGTAAAATTGTATTATAGTCAACATTTTTAATCTGACGGGGATGTCAATGAAGATTCAGAAAATAGAGAGGATGCCCTTAAAGATATGGTAACTGGATGTGTACAATGTGTTGCAAAGCTCTTGGAAGAAGTCTAAAGGTTTCTCAATCACCTATTGGGAAAGAAAAACGTATATGTTCATGTTTAAAGAGGAGGACGATAAAGATAAGATCATGAATGAAGGTCCATGGTCTGTTATGGGTGCTTTGCTGGTTTTGAAGACATGCCAACCATAGAGTATCATGAGTGATTTTGATTTCCAGTTTTCTGAGTTTTGGGTGCAGATCTAGGGGTTACCTTTGGAAATGATGACCAAGAATAACTCTTGGAGAATAGGGATGGTAGTCTGTGAACCAACTCAGTTGGAGGATTTTGATGAAGAGTTTCAAATACAACGAAACCTCTTAAGGTAAAATGTAGAATCAATTTGAATGAACCCCTAAAAAAGGGGTTCTTCTTGAATCGTGATAATCATGATGATATCTGGAGTAATCTAAAATATGAGAGACTTTTCCATTTCTAGTNTAAGAGAAAGGGAGGTCCAACTTATCACAGAAGGTGGCAGCGAAGAGATAGGAGAACAAATGGAGATTCATATCCAAAATATGTTGCTGAAAAAAAAAATCCCAATTGTATTATGTCGACTTGGAAGCCCATCCTGTTGATTTGGAAAAAGAACAAAACATCTCTAAATGATGGCTTAGGGGACAATTCACAATTCCTCCCTCGATTAGGGCACCCGTTGGACCTTGTTTTATCTCTTTCAGAAAATGGGGAGAAGCATGTATTCAGGCACCATTCTAGGAGGAGCAAGTCTAAGAAGAGAAGAGTGTAAAATTTGAAAAAATTTGAACTTTTTCTAAAAAAGGGTGAAATAATAATTTGCCACTATAACACGGATTTAAAATCCATATTTTGCTACAGCTCGAATCGCGCAACAGACCTCACATTTGGATTTGTATCGTGAAACCGAGCTACCCTGTCAATTTTCGTCGAATTCCAAGATAGTCAAATTTTTTACGTTTTACAATAAGACTGTGTCGAATGACCTCACAAAGATCCCCAAAAATAAAAATTATAAAATTTCCTTATAATTGAATTAAAGTTCAAATAAAATTAATTTAAACTTAAATCAGGATAAAATTAATTGTTTCGGAGCAAAAATGGACTCGGACAAGGAGGTCGTGTGGCGCGACGTGGACCAAGTGTTAAGGGTTATAAATATGAGAAAAAATCTGATTTTCTAGCATAATATTCTTCTGAAACAAGTGTGTACACGTTGGAGAGAGGAGGAGAGGAAAAAATGGAAATTTCAAGACTTGTTTCTCCGATCTACGAAGTTCCGTCGGTCGGAATCATTCGGACCAAGAATTAAAGTTCATCTACGCGATCAGGGCTACGCAACCACACCANGATGGAGGCTAAGACTCCCCTTGTAATTGAAGTCTTTTATTTACTTGTGCTAAGTTTTTACATTCATGTTGTGACAACCATGATGGAGGTTTAGACTCCCCTTGTAGCTGTACTTGCTTTTATTTATAAGTATCAAGAGAGATAATTCATCTTTTGGTTGTGGTGGAAACCCTCCAAAAGTAACTAGTTTTCTTCTACTTTCTTTATTTTTTTCACTTCCATAGCTTGAGTTTCTTCTTTCTTAGAGGAGTAATACTCTTCCACTTTTCTAGAGCTTTACCAAAGCTGAGAAGGGTAAAACGTGATTCACTCATTCTTCGTTGAAGATTGACTCTTTGTTTAGTGTATTTCATTTTGCAACTCCTCTACTTAGAGGGATGAGTATCACTCACTTTTCTAGCTTTACCAAAGCCATGAAGAGTGAGTAGTTATTCATTCACTCCTTAGTAAGAGGTGATGAATATGTATTGATTATCCAGGAGTTATACTTGTGCGTTTCCCTTAGGCTTTAATGATTCATCTACTTGTTTATTGAATGATTGATTGCATATAGCAAAGCTAAAGGACTTTGTATAACCATTGATACTTTCTATGACACAGATGACTCTTGCATAGAAAGACCCGTTGGTTTAAGACAAGTACTCCGACTAGATTTTCATGACAAACTTTCAATATTCACCATTATTATGCTTATATTAAAGAATGGAACATTAATGTCATAGTTGGATATCTTGTAGAAATACTTGCTTGTTTGTAAACGGGTTAAGTTTCGGCACAGACAATTTTTGTAAACTTCTAGAAAGACGTCGGAATCATGTGCTTAATTCAAATAGTCCATCTTTATCTTCCGATTAACTTGCTATTGACACAGGAGTTAGTTGAGTTATAAAGCACAAGNCCCTTAAAGCAAAAATAGAGACAACGTTCAAACAACAGATCACATTCGAACACCCTTAAAGCAAAAACAGACACAACGTTCGAATGACAGATCACGTTTGAACGTCCTCCACTGACTGGCTGCAGAGTTGTTGGCTTTTCACTTGGACTTGGGCGGCAAACACTATTCCTTCACCCCCTTCCTCTTCCTTGCCTATAAATACCCCTATTGTGGGAGCTTCATAGGGAGTGCAATCTTTCTCTTGTAAAGTAGAGTAGAGANGCTTACTTTAAAAACACTGAAAATCGCTCCTTGTGGATTCGACTCCAGACTTCACCAGATTATTACTACAGCTTGATCACCTGCACTTGGGTGTACACATTTCAGATCAAGTCAAGTACCATGTGCAAGGGTCCCTGACATCCACGACAATCCCATAGGGGACGTGCCACTGCCCCAAGACACAGATTCTGTACAAGGCCTACAGAATCAGGCAAGTGGTTCCCAACAACATGACCTACCCCTCTCAGTGGTGTCGATTTCTGGTGGGGACCAAGAATGGGACCAAAAAAATACTCAATTTTTATCTCAAGAAGACCCACACATGATGGTAGCGGTTAAAAATGGGTGATATTTTGTAATTGAGCCCACAGATAGTACGGAGGCCCAAGAGTTAAGAGAAAGGGAGGTCCAACTTATCACAGAAGGTGGCAGCGAAGAGATAGGAGAAGAAATGGAGATTCATATCCAAAATATGTTGCTGAAAAAAAAATCCCAATTGGATTATGTCGACTTGGAAGCCCATCCTGTTGATTTGGAAAAAGAACAAAACATCTCTAAATGATGGCTTAGGGGACAATTCACAATTCCTCCCTCGATTAGGGCACCCGTTGGACCTTGTTTTATCTCTTTCAGAAAATGGGGAGAAGCATGTATTCAGGCACCATTCTAGGAGGAGCAAGTCAAAGAAGAGAAGAGTGTAAAATTCGAAAAAATTTGAACTTTTTCTAAAAAAGGGTAAAATGATAATTTGCCACTATAACACGGATTTAAAATCCATATTTTGCTACAGCTCGAATGGCGCAACAGACCTCACATTTGGATTTGTATCGTAAAATCGAGCTACCCTGTCAATTTTCGTCGAATTCCAAGATAGTCAAATTTTTTACGTTTTACAATAAGACTGTGTCGAATGACCTCACAAAGATCCCCAAAAATAAAAATTATAAAATTTCCTTATAATTGAATTAAAGTTCAAATAAAATTAATTTAAACTTAAATCAGGATAAAATTAATCGTTTCGGAGCAAAAATGGACTCGGACAAGGAGGTCGTGTGGCGCGACGTGGACCAAGTGTTAAGGGTTATAAATATGAGAAAAAATCTGATTTTCTAGCATAATATTCTGCTGAAACAAGTGTGTACACGTTGGAGAGAGGAGGAGAGGAAAAAATGGAAATTTCAAGACTTGTTTCTCCGATCTACGAAGTTCCGTCGGTCGGAATCATTCGGACCAAGAATTAAAGTTCATCTACGTGATCAGGGCTACGCAACCACACCAAAAATGAAGGATTTCACCGAATATCCAAAGAGGGAATTTTGGAAAATCAAGAGTTTTTGACTTGGGAGGTGTTCTTGAGGTTCTCCACACTTCTCTTCACGCTCTAAGAGGTAGGGTTCCCTCCTACTTTGGTTTATTTCTAACCTATGGGTCCATATGAAATGGGTAGGTATATGGAACTATACATGTCACTTGCCTCTTGTTATGGAAGTGAGGAATTGGGTATAGAAATGGCTTAGACCAACTTTTAGCTTAAATTTGATATGTGGAAGCTATTGGTGTAAACTCTTGAAAATTGGGTTTATGTGGGCTGTTTTGTGTATTTTAAAACTTTCCTATTATATACTTGGTTTAATAGAAATGGGTAGGTATATGAAACTATGTATTTCACTTGCCTATGGTTATGGAGTAGGTGTAGAAATGATTTAATCAATTGCTAGTTTGAAATTGATATGTGAGGTTCCATGTGAAAATTCTTGGAACTTGATATTGTTGGGCATGTTATGTGTTGCTATTATGCCTTGTGATTGATTTGGGCAAAATTATGTGATAACATGAATTGTTTGCCTAGTAGGTATTTTGCTAAATACTTACGTGAAAAAAAAAAAAAACTAAGTTGTTATGGCATGGATTATGTATGACAAACTTGCGAATAATCGAATGAATTGGTTTATGTTGTTGATATATTAACATTGTGACAAAAGGTGGTAATTATATGTATAATATATAAATTGTCATGACATATGTTGAAATATGTGGTTGAATTAGCTCATATGACATTCATTACATATGGAGCATGATATTGATAATGTAATGGTGCATTACATTGCATTTGCACGGGGGACACATATCCATGGGCATGAGTGTAGGTGTGTGTGTGCATGGTTGGGTCAAACACCATCCTTGGTGGATGAAACGTGGGTTCAGTATCGTTGGACCAAAATTCAATAGAGTCACACGGTTGCATAAAAAAAAAACTTGTGTCGCGTATAACAAGCAGGGCTATACTCTCCCTCGGGTGCAAAACCCGGCCACTTGGTTCATACACTTATCGGCGGTAAAATTCCAGAAAAGTGTAATGGTTTGCGGAACCGGCGGTGCGATTCTAAGAACTTCGCTACCCAACAAAGACACATGATTTTGTTTTATAAAATAAGCATTTGATGTGTTACATCCAAAAATGATTCAGCTTTATCAACACATGATTGTTATTTCAAAATGATCATTGGATGTAATTCATCAATGATAGATTTATTACACATTGGCATTGCATTGTGTGGTGGGAGTTGGTGAGGATTCGGGTTAAAATACATGACTGAGTATCATCTCATATCATGACATGACATGGTAAAATTTCCATCTAGAATTATATGTTCTTGTATGGAATGGATTGTGGTTGTTAAATGTTGCATGTGAACATTGCATATGCATCTAGGGTGGGAAGTAGCGTCCGTAGGAGATACTCTATTGAGCGTATCTCACTCTATATGAGAACACATTTCAGGTGTGGATAGACCCCAGTGGATGGCTCTCATTCGGGGTTTTGAAGATGAAGAAAAGTCAGGTTGTGGCTTTTGAACCGAGTTTTTGTAAAACTATTGTAAAATTTTGTTTTTGGACTATTTTAATGAAATCCTAGATGCTATTATATGAGTATGGATAAATAGATCCAGTGTGGTCAATGTTGTATATTGGATCTCGGATGGGTCATATGATTGTATGATGCACATGTTGTGTTTTGTGTGGAGCTTCTAGTACAAATGAGACTCTGTCCGAATTTTGTTAAATTAAGGACCTTCAATTTTTGGGTGTCACAGAGAGGGTCAGACACAAGGACTCATTCTGAGCTTTACTTTTCATATATGGAGGGAATCAGAGGAACAAAAGCAACAAGTCCAAGAGGAAGAGGAAGACATAAGCAGAGAGGGTAAAGGTGAGAATAACCTTAACCTCTGTATGTCTCAATGGATCTCTCATTCATCTTGTGCTACGCCAGACAAGGGAAATTCAGTCTATTAATCAGAAAAGGTGGTGGTGCCTGACCTCAAATAGCCACACAACTCATGTTAACTATATCCTGAAACTGTCAGAGAGTGGGACAACCCTGGACAGTCCGTAATTTACGAGGGCTAATTAAATCCTANAAGTCAGATGATGCAGTTTGGCTTGAAGGGGAGGAGGAAATTAATTCCCACATCAGAAATTATTTCCAGAATCTGTTTTAAATGGTAGGGGAAAGGAACTAGTCTGAAGCACTAAGAGTTGTGCAAAGCAAGGTTATTGCGGAGATGAATCAAGACCTTATGAGAATCATTATTGAGGTAGAGGTGCAGGAAGTAGTGAGACAATTTGGAGCCCTAAAGCTCTTGGTCTAGATGGGTTTCCAAGTATCTTCTATCACAGATTCTGGCACATAGTGGGTCAAGATGTCTATCATATGGTCAAAAATTTTTTTGACGGGGGCTAGATGATTATGGAGCTTAATCACACCAACATTGTCTTCATTCCAAAAGAAGCGGTGCTTGAAACTGTTACACATTTTAGGCCAATTGCTTNCCTTGAACTTTCATTTTTTTGAGTATGTGGAGCCTGTGGGGCTATTGGGTGTCTTGTCTCTTTGGTGTAAAGAAGGGATTAATCTACAATTGGTGGAAAAGAACAAAAACTTGATTATTGTAAGATGCAACTTCCAGCAACAACCAAGGATGTGGTAATGCACATTCATTTATGCTGATACAAAGTTTAAGAAGAGATAGAGGATCTAGCAGAGTCTTAAGGCTATGGCCAAGTCCATCTCTATGCTATGGATGGTTGTTGGGGACTTCAATGTCATTGGTTCTTTGGATGACAAAAAAAGGGGAATTACTAGTAATGTAACTATGTAAAGAAAATGGAGGAATTGCAACAGCTAATCTCAAAATGTTTCCTTATGCAGTTGAACTTCAGCAGGCCCAGATTCACCTAGTCTAACAACAGACCAGGGTAAGTTAATGTGCAAGAAAGAATAGATAGGGTCTTGGAAAATTCTAAAGAGGTTGTTTCCCCCTTCAATAGGTGATTCATGAAGCCATAATAGGATCAGATCACTATCCAATTGTGATTGATCTTGGTTTGAAAACAAAGAAGGCTCCTCACTATTTCAAGTTTGAATGTATGTGGTTAGAAGATCCAGCTTGTGAGGAGGTGGTCAAGAACAACTGGAACACAAGGCAACTAGGCTCGGCTATACTTAATACTATTAATAATCAATATGTGCAAACTTCGCCTTATAGCTTGGAGCAGACCAAAATTTGGAAATAACAAAAAGATCATTCATGAGTTGGTAAAAGAGTTAATTCAAGTCCAGATGCTGGAACCTTCAAAGTAGAACTTCATTAGGGAAGCAAAGTTGTGCTCTAAAATTGATGTGTTTAGAATTAGAGAGGAAAAGTATTGGCTGCAACGATCCAAAATCAATTAGTTGAAAGGGGTTGACTAGAATACAAATTTTTTTCACCTTACTACCATTCAAAGACAGAATCGAAATCAAATCTTAAGGCTGAAGTCAGATGATGCAGTTTGGCTTGAAGGGGAGGAGGAAATTAATTCCCACATCAGAAATTATTTCCAGAATCTGTTTTAAATGGTAGGGGAAAGGAACTAGTCTGAAGCACTAAGAGTTGTGCAAAGCAAGGTTATTGCGGAGATGAATCAAGACCTTATGAGAATCATTATTGAGGTAGAGGTGCAGGGAGTAGTGAGACAATTTGGAGCCCTAAAGCTCCTGGTCTAGATGGGTTTCCAAGTATCTTCTATCACAGATTCTGGCACATAGTGTGTCAAGATGTCTATCATATGGTCAAAAATTTCTTTGACGGGGGCTAGATGATTATGGAGCTTAATCACACCAACATTGTCTTCATTCCAAAAGAAGCAGTGCTTGAAACTGTTACACATTTTAGGCCAATTGCCTTGTGTAATTTTCTGTATAAGGTGAATTCAAGGTCATGGTGAATAGGATGAAGGGAATGCTAGGCTCTATCGTCTCCCCAAACCAAGTTGTTTTTATCCCTAATAAAAAAATTCAGGATAGCATTATTATCGCAAATGAAGTTTTTAATCATCTTAAAGGGAAGAAGAGAGGTAGAATTCTAGAAATGGTGATTAAGATGGATATTAGAAAGACTTACAATAGAGTTGAATGGGATTTCCTGGAAGCAACTATGATCAAGTTGGGTTTTGATAGGTGATGGGTGCATCTTATCATGCAGTGTGTTAGTACAGTGACGTTTCAAGTTGTTNAAAAAAAAAAAAAAAAAAAGGAGGTGTGCTTCATCGCCTTTCTGCCAGATATGCAAGCTGGCTCCAGAATCCATTGAGCTTACCCAGTCCGAATGTGAATGGACTGAGAGAGTCTGGTTTGGAATGGATTTCAAATTTCAGTGGGAGGAGACATCCTTTGTTTCGGTGGCCCAAAGATCCTTTTGGATTTGAGTTGGCGAAGGATACTCAAGGCAGATTCGAAGTTTTAGGGAAGATGGCTACTATGGGATGGACAATCTGGAAGGCAAGGAACCAGAAAATCTTTAATGATGAATAGAAAAATGTTTATGTTATTTGTGCACAAGGCATGTGGAATGATCATAAGAGGTAGAGTCTGGGATCTTTATCTGCTGCAATGGAGCTTTCAGTCCAAATTTTGCAAAGGCTGCATGTGGCGTGGTGGTCTGCAACAAAAGGGTAGAACTTGAGATTGGTGTTGCAAACTCCTTAACAGTTGTGTCTTGCATACTCTCTGAAGCAGAGGCAATATGACAAGCATGCCTTTTTGCTAAAGCACATTTGATGACAAACGCCACAATCATGAATAACTGCCTCAACATCATCAAACTAAGCTCTAATGAGGATGTTCCCCCATGGAAAATTAGTGTTATTATTGAAGTTATTAGACATTATGCTAGGTTATACAACGTTAGCTTTCTACACAAGGCTAGAGCTTGTAACAAGGCCGCTCATTGGGTAGTAGCCACTGTGTTAAATAATTTGATTCCGCTGAATTGGATAGGCTCCCCCCCTCCTGAGCTTAAGGCTTTTCTCTTGACCGATTGTAATCTCAACTTTCCTACTTAATGATATGGTTTAAGCTGTTTGTTTGATCAAAAAAAAAATAGTAGCTACTACGTAAAACTTCTTAGATACTGGGGTTAATGGTATCTAAGAAGTTTTTCTATTGATCTTCTTTTAGTGATTTTGTATTTTTTCATTTCTCTTTTTGAATTTTTCCTTTAGTGAAATCAGACAAAACATTGGCTAAGCACCCACAAAAAAAATCCTTATGCCCATCATAGCTNCGAATGTGAATGGACTGAGAGAGTCTGGTTTGGAATGGATTTCAAATTTCAGTGGGAGGAGACATCCTTTGTTTCGGTGGCCCAAAGATCCTTTTGGATTTGAGTTGGCGAAGGATACTCAAGGCAGATTCGAAGTTTTAGGGAAGATGGCTACTATGGGATGGACAATCTGGAAGGCAAGGAACCAGAAAATCTTTAATGATGAATCGAAAAATGTTTATGTTATTTGTGCACAAGGCATGTGGAATGATCATAAGAGGTAGAGTCTGGGATCTTTATCTGCTGCAATGGAGCTTTCAGTCCAAATTTTGCAAAGGCTGCATGTGGCGTGGTGGTCTGCAACAAAAGGGTAGAACTTGAGATTGGTGTTGCAAACTCCTTAACAGTTGTGTCTTGCATACTCTCTGAAGCAGAGGCAATATGACAAGCATGCCTTTTTGCTAAAGCACATTTGATGACAAACGCCACAATCATGAATAACTGCCTCAACATCATCAAACTAAGCTCTAATGAGGATGTTCCCCCATGGAAAATTAGTGTTATTATTGAAGTTATTAGACATTATGCTAGGTTATACAACGTTAGCTTTCTACACAAGGCTAGAGCTTGTAACAAGGCCGCTCATTGGGTAGTAGCCACTGTGTTAAATAATTTGATTCCGCTGAATTGGATAGGCTCCCCCCCTCCTGAGCTTAAGGCTTTTCTCTTGACCGATTGTAATCTCAACTTTCCTACTTAATGATATGGTTTAAGCTGTTTGTTTGATCAAAAAAAAAATAGTAGCTACTACGTAAAACTTCTTAGATACTGGGGTTAATGGTATCTAAGAAGTTTTTCTATTGATCTTCTTTTAGTGATTTTGTATTTTTTCATTTCTCTTTTTGAATTTTTCCTTTAGTGAAATCAGACAAAACATTGGCTAAGCACCCACAAAAAAAATCCTTATGCCCATCATAGCTTCTCTTACAAATTAGGCATCATGGAAGATCTATCCTTTTCTCTTTGGATAGATTTGGGGAGGGAGGAGGCAAGGTCTCTGGTTTTTCTAACTTTTTTCTCCTCTGATGGTGCAATTGGGATTTCGGTAAAGCTTTTTTCATATCAGGTATAGTCCTTCTTTTAATCCATTTTCATTTACTATTTCTTTCCATCTTAAAAATTCAATTGGAATATATTCAAGATCTTCTTTGGTTTTAGTATTTGAAAACCCTAATTCAAGAACCCTCAATCTCTCTCACTCTTGCCCTTTCTCTCACATACATGCCCACACCTTAATGTCTAACATTCGTGATGATCAACAATATTCGACTCAAAATCCGTTTTAATTCATCACATAGAGTCAAATTATTCTTCCAATTATTTTGGTCACTGAAAAGATACAAATATTATTTGCGAGATTTTGGACAAAATCAATTCTCAAATTTCTAGGAGTTTGAATTTAACAACTTCATTTGTACATTTCTTCATGGCCGAGTGTTGAGTAAATTGCAAATAGAGATGAATGCATGAAAATTGGCACAGAAGGACTTATATATGTTCAAATACGGATATTGAGGTATATGTTCATGGGCTTGGTCATCTCCTATGGTTTATGATCATTCTACAAGTGTCATATGCATTAATGTCACATGTAATTGTAGAATAGATTGTCTTCGAAAATAGTGTTGGCATATAAGAAAGTGCTTTGGGTGGATGCTATTTTCTATTTTCTTCATTTATAAGAGTCATGTTAGAATTTCCTTGATACTAATCCATGGAAGAGTGAGACTTAAATGAATATATTCTGAATTGGGATTCCTTCAAGGTTGGAATCCTAAGGATTGATAGATATAAAGGACATCATTAGATGAAGTAATCCAATGTTCGAGGAAAAATGTAATAAGTTGTTCAACCGCTCATTTTGGGTGTGAATAATTCAAATATGGCTAGTTGTTCGTTGTATATATAGGTTGATGAATAAAAAAGTAACACTGATTTTGAAGATGGAGAAAGATTTAATTTTATGCTCTCAAAAGAACCTGCTTAGTGTTTAATTTAGTGGTTTTTAGTAAGATCTTTTGGTCCATTAAGCTTGGAAAACCAAGTAAAGTGGCATGAGCAATATCTTGAGAGTCTTAATTTTATGATGTTGGTTAAGATGGTTATTATTGGCACTATATGGCTTTGTGTGTGACAGTCTTCTGCATATTTGTGTAATTTTTTCACTTAAAATGATGAGGATGCATCGTCCTGCCTGAAAATGTCTTTACCGACTCTATTCTAGTTTTTCTTGTCCTTAGGATTAGTAAATTTCTTTTGTGAGTTAATTGGGGACTTTTTTTACGTTGTGCATCAAAGCATATGCTCGAATACACATGCCATATTAAAACTTTTAAGAATGCTTATAAGCTAGGTTTTCTTTTACCAGGCCAAGGCGAATGCATCGTGATGGAACCATATCCTTGTATCATTTAGGCTTGAAGGGTTTTTGGACTTGTACCTATTCAATGTTGTTTACTTGATTCTGGTGTTGATAATTGAAATGATGGTTGAATGCCTAAAATATCTTGGGTGATGTGAGATATCCTCTTTCCTTCATTGAATGTCCTTTTTATAGCAATCTTCTTCTATATTTGTGCTTTTATCGACAGTTACCCAATGTTAACTCCCAATTAGTTACTTCATTCTTTTCAAATGTGGGTGCAACTGATAATATCCCGCCTTTCTTTAGATTCTACCACGTGGAACTTCCTCAGCAAATCTGGTGTCAATACACTGAATATTCCTAGAATTTTATATTTTAGTCCCAAACAATACCCCCTAATTTAATTAGGTTAATCAATAGCTTGAATAAATGAACAGTCATGACTATTGTTTTTCCAAGCACTTATTTGAGGAATTGGCGGTTGTACCAATCATTTAACTTCACTTCATCACTTTCTGCTTCCTTCCTCTCTTTGTCTCTGGCGATTCTTTTCTTCCATACTCAAGATGGCTCCAAAGAAGCAAACCCTTCCATCTTCCTCTTCATCTGACATTCCTGTCTCTCCTAGATTTCCTGCTGAAATCAAACAAATGGCCCATGAATCGGNCAATCATTTAACTTCACTTCATCACTTTCTGCTTCCTTCCTCTCTTTGTCTCTGGCGATTCTTTTCTTCCATACTCAAGATGGCTCCAAAGAAGCAAACCCTTCCATCTTCCTCTTCATCTGACATTTCTGTCTCTCCTAGATTTCCTGCTGAAATCAAACAAATGGCCCATGAATCGGTAGTCCATAGTATTTTGATTCCCACCCCTAATTCTAGTGGGAATCTTGCTCTTAGCCCCTCCTTCAAGTCATATGTGTGCGGGAGATTTTTAGACTACTTTCTTGTTTACGAAGGAGAAACCCTAATGTTGAATCAATCCTAGCTTCCATGGGATTTTTCGAACCAGGGGACCAATCCTCTTCATTCATGGATCAATCCTAATCAACAATGGGTTGATTAGGTTGAGAGATTGGAACCTCACTTTGCTTCTCGATGGAAACGCTTGGATATTTTTAAAATGATTAAGCTCTCCATTTGTAAAATGCATATGAATCGATGGCTAATCGATGTCACTGCATGTTTTTGGTCCCAATCATGTAATATAATGTTTCTTCCTATTGGCATGATGTTCCCAACAATCCTAGACACTGTTCATCTAATGAGGCTTCCATCAACAAGTATGGAGGTAAATTTTTGTATCTCCACTGATATTGGTTGTTTTTTTTGTCAATCTCCCTTCCAATATAGGGTATAATGATCTAATTAATTGTTCCTTCACCTCTCAATTTTCTACCTCCTCATTTGAGGAACATGTCGCTCTTCCTCCACTAGCTTTGTCAATTTGTTTTCTGTATTCCTAGCTTTAAAGTTACCAAGGAATATGATGGAGTGCCCATCCAACTAGCCAATAAAAAGAAACTTGTTGTGACCCATTTTGTTTTAGGGACATTGTACAGAGGGATTTTTAATTTGACAGAGTAGGATCACTATCAGTTGTGGATGACCTATATGAATTTNTTTTTTTTGTCAATCTCCCTTCCAATATAGGGTATAATGATCTAATTAATTGTTCCTTCACCTCTCAATTTTCTACCTCCTCATTTGAGGAACATGTCGCTCTTCCTCCACTAGCTTTGTCGATTTGTTTTTTGTATTCCTAGCTTTAAAGTTACCAAGGAATATGATGGAGTGCCCATCCAACTAGCCAATAAAAAGAAACTTGTCGTGACCCATTTTGTTTTAGGGACATTGTACAGGGGGATTTTTAATTTGACAGAGTAGGATCACTATCAGTTGTGGATGACCTATATGAATTTTCTAGGCTTGGCTTTATCCCTATTTTCCTTAAATTTGGTATGCCAAATCTTTGCCAAGTCCTATATACCAACCCTTGAATTACCTCGCTATCTTCATATAGGCGGCTCTATGTTTGCCTCCAAATTTTCTATGGGTAACTTTGAAAGTTAGAACCTGTTAGTTTGCTAGAAAATTTGCCCTAACTAAAAACATTCCTTTCCCCTTCATACATCCCACCATCAATGAGCCTGCTGTGAAAGGGCAAAATTAAAGTTAGAAGCCATAGTCCACTAAATTTCTTAGGCTTATGAGAAGTCATTGGGATCCTTTTGCTTTTCTCATTTTACCTCCAGTCCATCACAATCTATATTCCATTTAATGGTGGCAGAACATCTCAGCCTTGATTTTCACTTATTCCATAGATGAATATGTTTCAAGGTTGTGTTTTGACAATCGACAGACAAATGAGGCTCCTTGTGCAAGGATAATTCATTTTTTATTNTTCATACATCCCACCATCAATGAGCCTGCTGTGAAAGGGCAAAATTAAAGTTAGAAGACATAGTCCACCAAATTTCTTAGGCTTATGAGAAGTCATTGGGATCCTTTTGCTTTTCTCATTTTACCTCTAGTCCATCACAATCTATATTCCATTCAATGGTGGCAGAACATCTCAGCCTTGATTTTCACTTATTCCATAGATTAATATGTTTCAAGGTTGTGTTTTGACAATCGATAGACAAATGAGGCTCCTTGTGCAAGGATAATTCATTTTTTAATAGTCCTTTCAACTTATCTCCCTTTCCACCTAGGTTATGTCTTAAATTCATCATTTAAGTTACCAGATCGAAAGAGGAAACATGCTGAAACACCTGGTCTTGTCCCTTTTCCTCCTATTAACCCAAGCAAGGATAAAGCTGTCTTGTTTGAGGAGTCAAATAAGAAAAGACAAAGAGGCTCTGGTCCAAGGCTATTGTAGTCTGTCATTGATGCCTATAATGTTGAAGACAAGTTCTCATATTTCTCCAAGTAGACCAAAAAAAGGAACTCATGTGGAGAAACCTTCAAAGCCACTGACATTTGGTCATTCTTTAAAGGAGGGTTAGAAAATTACCCCTTCTCCAGCCAATCATGGAGATGTGATGATTAGAGATTTCATCCNTCTTGTCCCTTTTCCTCCTATTAACCCAAGCAAGGATAAAGCTGTCTTGTTTGAGGAGTCAAAGAAGAAAAGACAAAGAGGCTCTGGTCCAAGGCTATTGTAGTCTGTCATTGATGCCTATAATGTTGAAGACAAGTTCTCATATTTCTCCAAGTAGACCAAAAAAAGGAACTGATTGTTAAGGTAATTACCCCTTTCGATCTGGTCATTCTTTAAAGGAGGGTTAGAAAATTACCCCTTCTCCAGCCAATCACGGAGATGTGATGATTAGAGATTTCATACCCATAGCTTAACAATCTAGCAAACGATTTAAACTGATTGTTAAGGTAAGGATAACAATTCTTTTATTTCTTACCTTTTAAGATAATTTGTAATATTTGATCTCCCTTTTATCAAAAGGGAACCAAAAAGCTGATTCTATCATCAGAGAATAGTAACTCTAAGAATTCCTACTTAAATCCTTCAAAGCAAGAGATGACCCTACTTCAGGCAATCAAGGAGACACCTCAATGGAAACCATAGTAGTTGCCATTCCTTTGAGTTAGTATATGCCTCCTTTGCCTATTGAAGATCACACTTGACATTCTCATCAAGATCCTCCTGTTAAGACCATTCTCATTCCTAAGGAGACTGCCAATGAGGATTCTACCTATCAAGAGTCCTCTAGCCAATCCTGATGGCTACACAGACCAATTAAAGAAGTATTTTTCATCTGCTTCTTCTATGAACCAAGTAAACTTTGGCTGCTTCACTTGTTTGTGCCAATCTCTTATTCTTTCTAATCAGTTTTTCTTTTTCTCTTTGTAGTCAATGCCCAAATTTTCCTCACATTTCAATCTTAGTTTCTAATATTGAGACTATTTATTAGAAGGCAAATGAATTTTTGAAGGCAGTTGATTCATTATCTTCTTCAAGTTACTTGAGCTTCCCTTTGATCAACTTATCCAAGATGATCCTTTGGTTGTGGTATCTTGCATGACCAAAGTCTCTACTATGTCTTTTGTTTATTTTACAAAACAACAGCAACAACAAGTGGCCCACATTAATGCTCATCTTCAAGCTAAAATTTCACAAGCTCATTACTACCAAGATGAAGTCAAAAACAAGGTAGGCTCATCAATTTAGTGAAAGGCTTTCCTCCTCAACTTGCTTCAAACAAATAAAGTGAGGATAGATCGAAGCAGCAAGATGCTATCTTGATTCAAGAAGAATTAAAGCTCAAAGAAAGGTTATTGAAGATAAGTGAGGATATAGCTAGAATAAGGCAAGAAAGATAGACTTTATTTTTGGAAACCAAAAAACTACTAGCCANCAAGGTAGGCTCATCAATTTAGTGAAAGGCTTTCCTCCTCAACTTGCTTCAAACAAATAAAGTGAGGATAGATCGAAGCAGCAAGATGCTATCTTGATTTAAGAAGAATTAAAGCTCAAAGAAAGGTTATTGAAGATAAGTGAGGATATAGCTAGAATAAGGCAAGAAAGAAAGACTTTATTTTTGGAAACCAAAAAACTACTAGCTAGCAACCAAGATGGAAGTGGTCAACTATTGGTTGTAACAAAAATTTTGACGCATGCCCAGCATCAACTAAGGCTTTTTTGAAACGAATGGGACACCATCAAACTTTATTTTCCTTTATCTTAGTAGTCTAGCAGACCAATTAGTTGTCATAGCATTTTTGACTCTTGCACAAATTTAACTTCACCATTTGGTCTTTTGATCAATACAAAATAACTTTCTTTTACTTGTGTCCCATGATATTTGTTGTTTTTCATTCTTGGACCATATTGTTATTGAAGCCATCGACACTGGCTCTTACACATATTATATCTATTAAATTTTTTTTTCAAAAAATTCCGATATGGTTGTATAATATTCCTTTAAATACATTCCACTTATTGAATTTTTATGTCCTTCTCTTTCTAGAGACTACAGATGATAGACATCTCTTTGAAATACTTTGCATAGTTTAAAGGGGTATTTCCTATTTGGGGACCATTTGTCATATTCTTTGTCTTTACTACCCAAAAGTAGAATGAATTTTGTAACCAAATCCATTTCAACAAAAAAATTGAATTTGATCTTCTTATTGAAGGTCTTTTCTATTTCCTTCTTATGGATTTGAATATGGTTCAGTGCTTCTATTCGAATATCTTTCAAGCCTTCTAATTTAAAGAACATTGCTTGAGTGTAAATATCTGCTGACATATTATGATGTTTTGCCAACCTCCTTGATTTTATAGTAACTTCTATAGATATCACAATATCATGTCTATATACCAATTCAAATGGTGTTTTTTGATGTACTTGTCTTCTTAGAAGTCCTGTAGGCCCATAAGACTTATGGCAATAATTTATGGCACTGCGTTGGGTTTTCTTCTAAAGTTTTTTCTAGAATTAACTACAAAGTCTTATTAGTTGACTCTACCTGTCCATTGGTTTGGGCATAATAAGGTGATGAATTCCACATTTGAATCCTATGTTTAGATGCAAATTATGTCACTTCTACAACTGTGAACATAGTATCTTGGTCGATTGTAATGGTCTGAGGTAAACCAAACCTGCAAATTATCTATTCTTTAAGAAAAACAATTGCCTATTGTTGGTCTATAGCCTTCATTGGTACTACTTCTACCAATTTGTGAAATAATTAGTAACCACTATAATGTAGGAATGTTGCTTAGAGTAGGAAAGATGAATCTAACCAATCAGATCCATTGTCCAACCTCTAAATGACCATAGTTTCACAATTAAATGCAGTTCAATTATAGAGAACCTTTGAATAGGTCCATGTTTTTGACAAGCTTGATATCCTTTTACATAGGTGATGCAATCTTTTCTCTTGGTTGGCCAATAATAGCCATACCTACGAATCAGTCATCTCATCTTTTCACCTGACAGGTGAGATCCAAATATGCTTTCATAAACCTCTATCTTAGTTTTCATGGCATCTAGTTTGCTGATGCATGACAGAATTAGACTTTCTGGAGTTTTTCTGGATAATTGTTCTTCCATGAGAACGTAATTTATTGTTTGATCCCTAACAAGTCTTTTGTTTCTTTGAGATGGATCTTGCAGATACTTCATGCTAGGGAACCTTGATGAGTGGGTTTTATGCCTACGAATTGAGTATTTTTCAGTTTGATAAAATTACAAGTTTTCAATTATTTTATGTTTCTTTTTATTTATTTTGTGTGTTTTGATGTTATTTTGTAGGGATGATAGTTTGGAATGAATCATGATCATTTGAGAGGAAACAAGGTCAATTTGGAGCCTAAATGTTAGATTTTTGGAAGAGGAAGTTAAAGGGCATTTTAGGCCTGAAAGGGGGGACGCACCCTAGCGCCAAATCACTGTCCAAAACAGTGCCCCTGCGCCATTTTGGGCACCCCCACGCTTGTGTTAGTCCGTGAAGCAAATTTTGACTTGTTTTTTACCCGAAATTGGACTCTAAAGCTACATATATGCTAAGGTTTGTGTGGGGATGAGATATACTGAATTTTGAAGGCTGAAAACATCTGGAAAAGCCAAGTAATTGAAAGAAAATTGAAGACAAAGATCGAAGGAATCGATACAAAGAAGATTGGAATCGAAGGCTACAGAGAAAGTGAAGATTGCAACTAAGTTTTTATTCTTTTCTCTTACTTTTACTTCTTGATTTTTTGAGATGTTGTTTAATTTGAGAATGATGTTTTTCAATTACATTATGAACTAAATCTTTCTTAAGATTGCAACGGAACCTAATGTCTAGTTAAATTAATTTACTCCCGTTTCTAGTTCTATTGATCATACATAAGTTGTTTGTCATATTTTGTGCTTAATATATAATTGTGTGGTGAACAATTAATTTGATAACCTAGATGAAATTGGAAGATAAATTCTAGGTTTACATCCGAATATGATGACATACGTCTGGTTAATTCTTCTTAGGATTGAATTGATGGGTCTGTGTATAGGATAGGAACATACATATATATCGTGTGTAAATTTCATGAGACTTTGAACTTAATAAATCTATTCCAAATTATTTTGCATAGGAATATAGTAATTTAATTGGGATAGAAAATTTTATCTAGCTATCGAAAGAGGTTTGATAAATGACTTTGAGTTTTCAGTTAACAACTTATTCTGATCAATTAACAAGAAAGAGAGTTAAAAAAGTTTATACGAAACATTAAGGGAAGTTGTAATCTTAACTTTTTTTCTCTAGTAAATTCA
The DNA here is from genome assembly GCA_963454935.2 of Ilex paraguariensis. Classification (NCBI taxonomy): domain Eukaryota; kingdom Viridiplantae; phylum Streptophyta; class Magnoliopsida; order Aquifoliales; family Aquifoliaceae; genus Ilex; species Ilex paraguariensis. The sequence continues at coordinate 722,343 of CAUOFW020002769.1, forward strand.
ACCCTTGATTCTTAGGTTTAGATTTAGTTTTAATTTAGTTATTTCATAGTTTAATTCCAGTTGTTTAAATAAAATTGAATTGATATAAAGTTAGTATTTGAAATTTGTTAGCAAACCTCTAGTCAAACTTCTCTATTTCTATGGTTAGTACGTCTATTGGCCATGAAACCATTATTGGTAGGTATCTCTTATGTATTTTAATTATTCTTTCATTCACGCTTTCTGAAATTCGAAGGCCATAGGCAATTGAGCCATTTTATTGGCTTCTCCATTGTGGAGTCTCATCACATATTCTAACTGAACATCTTTAAAACCTTGAATAAGTGATTGTTCAATAATCATCTATTTCTCTAGGGTAGGATGATTGCATTTATAATAACCTGACACATGTTGAATTACTAACTGTGAATCATCAATTATCACCATGTTTTTGATTTCGTATTTATAGTTGTTTCTAGGCCTATGATTAAAGCCTCATATTCAGCCTGATTATTTGACAAAACCAAGATTTCATCTACCTGATAGGCAAACTGTAATATTCTCCCTTATGGTGATACCAAAACTATCCCAACTCCTACATCAATTAAAGCTTGGCATTTAGCTATATTTTGTGGCACATACTAAAAACAATATTCTGTTAAGGAAAGGATCCATTTTTCCATTATCTTTTTTAACAGAGGTCTTATAAACATATATTTAACAACATCAGTTTAAGCAATGATGAAAACAGTGAATTGGAGTAAATAATGCCTTAATTCTATTGCTGAAAATTATAAAGTCAAACAAAGCTTTTTTATTGAAGAGTAATTACATTCAATATTTTTCAATTTCTACTTAATTAAAGGATTGCTTGTTCATGACCTTGATCATTATCTTATGCAAACATGTTACCAATAGACTTCTTTCTTGCTGAAATATACAGCTTCAATGACGTCTTTCTTTGTTGGCATCCTATTTGAAATCCACCTCTGATTTTAGTTTCAGCAAAGGTGAAAAAACTACTATTTTTCCTGCAAAGTTAGATATAAACCTTCTTAGGAAATTCACCTGACCTAGGAATCTCTACAATTCTTTCTAACTTGATGGGGCTTGGGCCTCTTTGATGACCTTAGCTTTGTATTGTTAGAGTATTTATATTATAGGTAGTTTAGACATTTACTATACTTTGTTTCCCTACTATATAAGGGCCTACATTGT
>CAUOFW020002769.1:724123-747154 GCA_963454935.2 Ilex paraguariensis
GATGCAAGTTGGCTAAATTTACTACATTACCTTTCAATAAAAGTAATTCTAATTTTTATACACCTTTTGATTTAATACATTCTGATATTTGGGGACCAACTCCTATTGCTACTAAAGAGGAGTCTGGATATTATTTCTCTTTTATTGATGATCATACCAGATACCGTTGGGTCTATTTGATGAAATGTAGGTCTGAATTCTTTTATGTCTTTCACTGTTTTTCGTGCTATGGTGCGTACCCAATATTCTTCTATTATCAAATGATTTTGATGTGACCAAGGTGGAGAATATTCATTTAGTTCTTTTCGTGATTTTTTGAAATATGATGGTACTGTTTATCAGTCTTCTTGTACTGACACACTTGAGCAGAATAGAGTAGCTGAGTAGAAACATCGTCACATTATTGAGACTGCTCATTCTCTGTTATTGTCAGCTAGTGTTCCTACCTCTTTTTGGGGTGAAGCAGTCCTTACAACAGTTCACATGATAAATTACATTCCCACAATCATTAATTCTGGTGTCTCACAATTTGAAAAATTATGTGGTAAGACATCTGATTATTTCTCATTCCGTGTATTTGGATGTACCTATTTTGTTATAGTACTTAGTGCTAATCGTACCAAACTCTCTGCTCGCTCAGGCTTATATATTTTTCTTGGACACTGTGACGAACAAAAGGGATATCATTGTTATAATCCTAGTACACAAAAACTCTACATTTCTCATCATGTTGTCTTTATGGAGCATATTCCTTTTTTCTCTATTCCATTTGGTTCTTCATCTTTGCATAAATCTGATCTTATCTATATTGATCCATTTCCATCTGATGTTTTCCCTGATACATATGTTGGCATATGGTGGTGATATGACTGTATCTGATTGGGCTTCCTCCTCATCTTCTTCTTTGCTTGATTTGTTTGTTACCCGCCCCTCAATTATGCATACTTATGTTTGTAGGACTCCTATTGTCTCCTCCAANTGGTGATATGACTGTGTCTGATTGGGCTTCCTCCTCATCTTCTTCTTTGCTTGATTTGTTTGTTACCCGCCCCTCAATTATGCATACTTATGTTTGTAGGATTCCTATTGTCTCCTCCAAAGATGTTGTGCCTTCATCCGCATCTCCTGTTTCTCAATCAAATTCTAGCTCCATGGATCACACTCCGCACTACCCTCAGAACACCCGAAAAATGTCCTGATAGGTTTGGTTTTTCTAACTCTTGTTACTCTTCTGATTTTTTTTCTTTCCTTACTTCTATACATTCTTTGTCTGAACCAACCTCCTATAAAGAGGAGGTCATACTTGATCCTCTTTGGCAATAGGCTATGGATGAGGAGCTTTTTGCTTTACATAAGGCACAAGCTTGAGAGTTGTTGTCTTTACCTCCAGGAAAACACACAATTGGTAAGTAGGTTTACAAAATCAAAACCCAATCTGATGGTTCTGTGGAAAGATATAAGGCTAGATTAGTGGCTAAGGAATTTGTAAAAGAGTATGAACTTGAATACGATGAGACTTTTGCTCTAGTTACTAAGATGACCACGATTCTCACAGTAATTGTTATGGTAGTTATTCATCAGTGGGGTTTCTCACAGATGGATAAGAAAAATATTTTTCTTCATGGTGATTTATCTAAAGAAGTCTATATAACTCCTCCTCCTGGTTTGCTTCATAGTCCTGGTCAAGTGTGCAGGTTTCACAAGGCTTTATATGGTTTTAAACAGGCCCCGAAGGCATGGTTTGTAAAATTTTATTCAATCATATGTGATTTATGCTTCTGTGCTAGTGATCATGATTCTGCTCTCTTCTTTAGATCCACTTCTTCCGGGTTCATTCTTTAGTTATTCTATGTGGATGATATGATTATTACAGATGATGACAATGCTGGAATTCGACAGTGGAAAACTCAGTTACAAGATTATTTTGACATAAAAGATTTAGGTCCACTTCGATATTTCTTAGCGATTAAAGTTTCTTTCTCTCCCAAAGGTTATCTTCTTTCTCAATCAAAGTATNTTCGATATTTCTTAGCGATTAAAGTTTCTTTCTCTCCCAAAGGTTATCTTCTTTCTCAATCAAAGTATGCCTCAGATGTTATTCAGTGAGCTTGCTTATCAGATAATCGAACGGTTGACACTCCCTTAGAGCTCAACGTTCTTTATACTTCCTCTAATAGTTAATCTTGCTTGATCCTACCTTATATCGTACTATTGTTGGGAGTGTAGTATATCTTACTGTTACTCGTCTAGATATCGCTTATGAGGTTCATGTGGTTAGTAAGTGTGTTGCTGCTCCCACCACACTTCACTAGTCCAATGTTCTTCAGATTCTTTGGTATCTATGGGGTACGTTGCATTAGAGTTTATTATTTTCTTCCTCATTGTCTTTGGAACTCCGAGCTTACTCTGATGTTGACTGGGCTAGTGACTTTATGGAGCCTAGTCCATTACTGATTTCTGTCTCTTTTTTGGTGATTCTCTTATTTTGTGAAAATGTAAGAAACAAACTATTGTGACTAGATCATCTACTGAAGTTGAGTATTGTGCTATGGCCTCCATCACAGCAGAGACAGTTTGGTTGCGTTGGCTACTTGTTGATCTTGGCATTTCCTTGTCTACTCCCACTACTATGTATTGTTATAACACTACTGCTATTCAGATTGCCCACAAGTCGGTGTTTCATGAGCGCACAAAACATATTGAGATTGTTTGTCACTTTGTGCATCACCATCTTCAACTAGGCACAATATCTTTCCCATTCCTTCCTTCTACTATGCAATTGACAGATTTCTTTACGAAATCTCACACCATCATGCACTTCTATTTTCTTCTTAGCAAATTCTTGATGTTTGATGCTACCACATCATGAGTTTGAGGAAAGATGTTATAGTATTTATATTACGGGTAGTTTAGACATTTACTTTATTTTGTTGCCCTACTATATAAGGGCCTACATTGTGTATTCTAGGTCAAGTTGTATTATGGGTAGTTTAGACATTTATTTTATTTTGTTGCATACTATATAAGGGCATACATTGTGTATTAGAGGTCAAGTTGTATTATAGACTTGTTTAGTAATAATAATATTTTCTTCTTCTCCTTTTGCTCTTATTTATTTGACCAAAGTTTACATTATACACCTCAATTCCTCTTTGGTGGACTAAAAAATCTAAGAAATTGTCAACAAAAACTCCAAATGCACACTTTAAAGGGTTCATTTTTAATTTGTGCATTCTCATTCTTAGGCAAGTCTTCTCAAGGTTTTTCAAATGTGATTCTTGGTTATCAAATTTAACTACCACATCATAGATGTAAACCTCCATTGATTTCACTATTATATGATGAAAAATTAGGTTTATCGCCCTTTGATAGGTGCCTAAATGCAGTCTTATGGACACATTTCTCTGTTATAAAGATCTAATAATAGCCAACATGTCCATCCATGAAGGCCAAAATAATATGCCTAACAATAGAATCAATAACAACATCTATCATAAGCATTGGATATTCATCCTTAGGGTTTGCAGTGTTTAGATTTTAGAAATCTATGCAAATCCTGATTTTTCCAGTATTTTTGATTATTGGAACAATATTAGATAGCCATTGAACATACATGTCAATCCTTATGAAGCCTACTTTGAGCGACCTTTCAATCTCCTAATTTACTAGAAGTGTGAGTTCAATGGTCATCCTTTTAGGTGGTTGCTTATGAGGATGTAAATAATTCTTAATTGGCAATTTGTGCTCCATAAATGACCTATCTAAGCCAATCATTTGTTCAAAACTCCTTGCAAAGCAGTCCTTGAATTCTCTCAGCAATTCAATCAGTCTCTGCTTGAAGCATGCTCCAAGTGTTACATTGATGTAGATAGGTCTCATGTCAATTGCATCCCCTAAATTGACTTCTTCTAGAGGGTCTTAAATGCCTGTCTTTACTTCATCAAGTTTTACAAGTGTAGTTTGAAGATTACATACTCCTATGTTCTTGTTTTTGTTTTCTAGGCCACTTTCTAATACATAAGCACCCCAATCGACAAAGGCATCACCTAATGTATTTACTCTCTNCAGTTTGAAGATTATATACTCCTATGTTCTTGTTTTTATTTTCTAGGCCACTTTCTAATACATAAGCACCCCAATCGACAAAGGCATCACCTAATGTATTTACTCTCTCTTCCAAGGTATATGTAAATAACGTTGGCTGTAAGAAACCAGCTTTGGCCAAGTAATGGCAAATTTGGTGCAAAATTTTTTTAACTTACTTGTTGAATTGGATTTTGCAATTGTTGTGCTTAGTTAAAGTCAAGCCTTTATGATAGAACTAAGCTTCCATGTTGTGTGAATCTACTAAGAAAAGGTTAGTATCCGCCCAATGTACCTTCATCCTCTTTCTTCCTTCCTCATCTATGTCTGTTAATAAAAATAATGCTTGATGTAAGAATGATAGCACAAAGCCATTGGTATGTATCCAATCTCTCCCTAAGAGAGCATTGAAGTTGGATGATGAATTACCACTAAGAATGTTGCTGAAGTTTTTCTGTTCCAAACGTGAATTTGCACAACAAGAATTCATTTTGTAGAAGGTGACCCTACAGTAAAATTATTGACTATTATGTCAGTATGAACCAAGTTTTCATCTCCTTTTTTCTAAACTTTCAACAGTCTTGTAGGTAGGATGTTGGCCACTGTTCCATTGTCAACCAAGACTTCGCTAACTAGTTGACCATCGATGTTCGACTATATATACAATGGTCTCAAATGTTGGACCAATTCTTTTCAGGGGGAATGCAACACCACTCTATCTACCCCTCAAGCTCTTGTTTCAACACTTATAGACCTCTCATCAGATCTGGTTTCATCTATAGATTCTGTGAAGCCACTGACTCAGTGCTATCTTCTACATCTCCTTGTAACTTGTTTGGTTGATCTAAATTAGCCTTGAATGTCATAGGTAGAGCCACAATCATGTTATTTGCTAACTTATCTATAAGGATAGGATGAATGTCTTCAAAATTCATAAGTTCTTCATCTGAGAGCATTTCTTTGTCTTTTTCTACTTTTTCTTGCCTTTTGCTGATGGATTCTTTGATCTTTTCTCTAGTTCTCCTTCAGATAGGCCTTGGATCTACTTGAACTCAACAATCTTTTGGTCTAGGAGGTTCTTCTTTATCTGGAATTCTTTGATCTATTTCTACTATTCTCTAGTCTATGAAGGATTTTTCTTCTTTGTTGATGGACCTTGTTTTGGATAGGCCTTAATAAGAATGGGATCTCGTCTGCTCATTCAAGCAGCAAATTTCCTTTGTTCCCTCTTTTTTGAGTACTATTAAGTGTTTGGTACCATGCTCCACAAGGAAACTTTGGATGTTGTACATGGTGCCATTTTTCATCATAGACCTCAGGAGGATTAACTATTTTGAATCCAGATTTTGTTATGATTTCAAATCTTCCTTTTCTTTTTCAATTCTATCTTGCCAGTGTTCTTGATTCTTGATTCTCTGACAAACACCTTTTTAGACCATCTATGGTCTATCAAAATGGTCCATTTTTTGTAACTATTTTTTCTTAGCTGGGCCTTGATTGTTAGAAAAAATGGTTATAAATAATAATATTTTGACCAACTTAAGACTTAAATTAAAGTGGGCCCCATACCTTGAAACTAGTAAGACCAAGTTTAAATGTGTTCTCCTCCGCGAGGAAATAAATGTGGTATATTTATTTATTTAAAACTATTAATTATTAAATAAGAAATTATGTCTCAAAGTGACCCACTTGCATGGGTGGAAGGAACAAAGTTTAATGAAGTGTAGTGTATAAAGCTTGTCCCAAACTAGAAGACCAAAAGTTTGGTGAGTTAATATACTTCTAGTTGGTTTCATGGGTTGGGCCCTAAAAGAAACCACACTTTTGTGAGTGGAACAACTACTTACAAAACCTTGGTTACCACACACGTGCGCGGCCTGACCGCCTCGCCGTGACCTGACTCGGCCAAGCCGAGTTTGGGCCTTGGGTCAAAAGATATTATATATTTGGGCAAAATTCATATAGTGAGGTATGAGTTATGAGTCAAACCAAACAGATTCAATCCCAGATCGCAATTAGTCTTCCAACTTAAATTTAAATATCCAACCGAATTTTAAATTTTTATGCTCGTTAAATTTTAAATTGATGCCAAAATTCGTTGGGTCTTTCATTCTAGAGGTGCCTTTTCTTTTGTTACTGTTCAAGATAAAGGTGTCTCTACGATCCGAACAGGTTCAACAAACAATGGCATCCCATTGCTCTTTAGGCAATCCAAACAGGCACTAAGGGTCTATAAATAGACTACCACACTGCCATTTTCAATCCAACCCAAATTCTGAATTCTTTATTTTGTATTTTCATCTCTTTCTCTCTGCATATTGCTGCATTGTTATTTCTTGTTCTGTTCAAGTATAAATACAAAGTTGTATTCGTTGGAATTTTGAAGATTGAAAAGTTGCTTCTTTAGAAATGGAAATCTATTATATCTTAAGAGATAGTTGCTTATCAACCTTAGCACCAACATGGAGTAAATCTATCTTAAGAAAATTGTGCATCATAGGGCTTGGGTTATTTTTGGTTCTCTGGATTATAATTTTTATTATTTCTGTTTTGCATCACTATGAATGTATTATTACAGTTTCTATTTTAACATTTTGTTTTAATTAAATAGGTTGCATTTAACAACATTTATTGATTTTAGATTTGCTACAGTAATTAGTTAGTATTTACTAAGTTTATAGTCTGATTATATAGTTTGGATAACAATCTTAAGACATATTTCGTTTATTGTATAATTAGATTAATTACTGTTAGTATTCTTTTATATCACAACATTAGTTTGTTAAAATCAAAATTTTATTTGCTTCTGTTTGTGTTATAGAATTGGCTATAACAAATTCTATCCCTACTATCATAAGTGTCTCATGGAGAGAAGTTCAAGAAATTTAATAGCTCGAACTTCATACATTGGCAACAAAAGATGTTTTTCTATCTCACCACACTGAACCTTGCAAAGTTTCTAAGTGAGGATATCCCTACACTTAGTGAAAATAAAACTGATAAGGAGATGTTGATTTTTTTGGATGCTTAGAAGTACTGGGATTTCTTACGCAAAAATTATATCTTGAACAATCTAGACAACACATTATACAATGTGTATAGCGTAGTCATATCTACAAAAGAACTTTGGGAGTCTTTGGACAAGAAATATAAGACCGGGGATGCCAGCGCAAAGAAATTTATTGTTGGCAAATTCTTGAATTTTAAAATGGTGAATTCAAAAACTATCAAAACCCAAGTTCAAGAATTTTAGGTTATCTTTCATGACATCAATGTCGAGGGTATGTCTCTTAGCGAGTCATTTCAAGTGGCTGTGATCGTGGAAAAATTACCACCATTTTGGAAGGATTTCAAGAACCACACCATTTTGGAAGGATTTCAAGAACTATCTCAAGTATAAACACAAAGAGATGAAACTTGAAGAATTAGTTGTTCATTTGAGAATTGAAGAAGACAATCATAAATCTAAGAACAAAAGTGGAATCTAAAGTCAACATTGTGGAAGGTGGGTGTAACGCCCCAAACCCACCCCGGACGGCATTACAAACTAACAACATTCACATCATGAGAACAACTAAATAATTCATCCATAAAGAAATTTCATTCATCAAATCTATCATTTACAATATCATCCCAAAAGAATAGGCCAACCATGACCACTATATCCAAAAGAATATGTCAAGCTATGACAATTACATCCCAAAAGAATTAAACATAAACTCGCAGCAGAATTACAAAAAAGTCTAGACTTCACAATATTTTCAAAGTAAATTTCCTAGACTAGAATAAAAGTAATGTTGTTCTAAGTGTCCACCTCGGGATCAACATGCCCGTCTATGGGAACCTCCTAGTGTGTCGGTTCCTCAATTCCCAAATCTTCTTCCAGTATATAATCTAAAAATTGTAGTTTGTAGGGAGGGTGAGCACTAAGCTCTGTAGCAATATTCCTCCCAAACTCGAACAAGGTTTATAAAAGCATATAAAAATGGTCGGTCACATTTCACAAATAGCATATATGAATTTTGAAATAAAATAGGGACATTTAAATAGATCTCCAGTTTAAGCAACAACAGTAATTTAATGCATATGGGAAACCAACATACGACTAATAATCCAATCTACCATAAACCATTTCTCCCAAGTTCTTGCAGAATCTCATACTTCCCAAAATTCTTGTAGAAACTAATTATAGTACAATGAACAATAACCCACCACTGTATTCATATCTCTAGTATGAAGTAAAACCTCGCATGGATACCATCAAAAATATCATCGCCCACTTACAATCCACACAAATTCTCACAAGGATGTCCAACCTTTAGGAAGGGCGTATGCCAATACCATGGTAGTGACATATCCAATCAAAGAGTAGTATACTAGCCCCTTTTTCCATGATAACCCGTAAGCGATAATGGTTTAGTCCTCGCAAGGCACTAACCCCATTACGAGTAACAGAAAATGTTCTAACTCACACGGAGTAAGAAGGCGTCTACACACTCCAAGATACCCAGTCAATACTAGCCAATGTTTATCCAACAACCACACAAAAGATACAATACTAACAATTCTTCAAATAACACACAATTTCATAAATCCCAAATTTCTCATGTAGTGTTTCAATAGAACAATTAAATAAAATGCAAGAGATCATCATCAATATCATTTTAGTACTCGACTCAAAGCACTAAAATTTTCTAAGTCAAGAACAAAGGAAGAATCAAGAAGAAAGTCCACCTCTTTTGAAAACTAGGGTTTTATATCAAGAAAATGAGACTTCATGGTATTCAACCCTAACTTGTGTAAAACATGGTAATAATTGCAAGAAGACCAAGAAAAGATGATTTCATAGCAAATATATAAGATTTGGAGTCAAAGAATACATATATATTAGCCCTTACATCAATGAACAAGAATGGAAGAAAACCCCCTACCTTGATGTTCTTGGAGAAGCTAGGTTTGATCTTTAATCCCCTTTAGAACACTTGTTCTCTCATTCTTTCTTCCTCTCTAAGTCTTTCTATTTGGGTTCTAAAAGGTGTGGAGTGAGAGTGGTGTGAAAGAATGGGAGTAAATGTAGTGAAAATGGGGTTTTAAAAGCTGAAAATCTTGACTTTTTAACTATCTACCGGTAGTTCGTATAGAGCTACCGGTAGTTCAAATACACTGGCAATCTGCTACCTGTTGAGCTACCGATAGTTCGGAACTACTAGACATTTATTACCTGTTGAGCTACTAGTAGTTCGGATCCACTCGCAACTTACTACCTGTTAAGCTACCGGTAGTTCGGATCCACTAGACAGCGTACTACCAGTAGCTCCTGTCCAAATTTGCCTATTTCCTTTATTTTTTATTTCAAACCCATTCCAAACCTTTTCAAATCCAACCTAAGTTTATTCAACATGCTTTTGTACATCAAACCTAGTTGGTACAAGTTCTATTACAACGTTTTCATATATTTGCAAGTTAAACTAAGTTTTAACTATTATTTTCTCGAATTTCCATATTAATATTACCAAAAGAAATAATAACTTACTACATAAACCTACATACATATATAAAAATACAAGGGTGGGGGTTTATAGTGGGACAAAGACTAACAAGAAGAGGAAGCATACTGATGAAGGTCCAAATCGAGGATCTAAGAAGTTAGCAAGCAAATGCTATAATTGTGGCAAATTGGGACATCTCTCCCAAAATTTTCATAGGCCAAAGAACTTTGAGAAGCCAAAGGCTCAAGCAAACGTGACTGAAATGGACAAGTTTTCAATGGAAGTCTTTGACATGAGCCTCTGGGCAATTGTATCTGAATGTAACTTGGTGGAAATGCCCAAGGAGTGGTTGGTTGACACTAGCGCTACGCAACACATTTGCTCCAAAAAAATGGATGTTATCTACTTACAAGAAGTTAGAGAATGATAAACAACTCTACATGGGAAAATCAGCTACCTCCAAAGTTGAAGGATTTGGCAAAGTGATACTAAAGATGACATCTTACAAGGAACTCACCTTGAATGAAGTGCTTTATGTGCTCGACATTCACAAAAAATTGGTGTCCTACTCTTTGCTTAGCAAAAACGGTTTTAAGTTTAGTCTTTGTATCCGATAAGTTTGTGCTTTTTAAGAATGAAATGTTTGTAGGAAAGGGATACTTGAAAGATGGGCTCTTTAAGCTCAATGTAATGAATATTGTATTAATAAAAATGAGAATAATTCTTCTTACTTGCTTGAATCTTCAATTGCATGGAATGCTATGCTAGAACATATTAATTATGATACAATTAGAAGATTAATTAATTTGAATGATTTGCCTAAATATTTTATTGATACAAATCATAAGTGTTAGCCTTGTGGAATCAAAGTTGATAAAAACATATTTCAAAATAGTTGAAAGAAGTATCGAACCTTTTGAATTAATTCATAGTGATATTTGTGACTTAAAATTTGTGCAAATTAGAGGTGATAAAAAGTATTTTATTATTTTTATTAATGATTGCACAAAATACTATTATGTTAACTTAATTAGAAATAAAGATGAGGCAATTAATGTGTTCAAGCATTATAAAAATGAAGTTGAGAATCAACTTAGCATTAAAATTAAGGCATTGAAAAGTGATAGGGGAGGTGAATATAAATCTCTTTTTGTGGAGTTTCATTCAACAAATAGAATTATTCACCAAACGACTACCCCCTATTCACCACAATCAAATGGCGTAGCTGAATGCTATGCTATCAAGTTCGGGTGCACCCAAACTTGTGGCTGAAAGTCTTACTATCTGCTAATCATATTCTTAATAAAATGCCTAATAAGAAAACAAATAAGACACCTTATGAATTACGGAAAGGTAGACGACCTTCCTATAAATATTAAAAAGTGTGGGGGTGTCTAGAAAAGTGACAGTTCCTAAACCTTAAAGGGTTAAGATAGGACATAAAATCATTGATTGTGTATTCATTTGTTATGCTCATAACAGACTAGCATATCGATTTCTTGTTCATAAATTTGAGATTTCTGACGTGCATATAAATACAATTATTGAACTAAAGAAAGCTTCATATTTTGAAAATAATTTTTCATTTAATATGTCACATGAATCAAGCTTATTAAAGAGATCATTTGATGCTATGACTAGTAGTAGTTAAGTCAATACAGACAAGGAGTTCATACAAGATGAACCTCAACGTAACAAAAGGACAAAGACTTCAACGTCATTTGGTCCTAATTTTGTAACTTACCTATTAGAGAATGATTCTCAAAATTTCAATGAAGTTATGTCCTCCCCCGAAGCTTTTTATTGGGAGGAAGTAGTTAATTCTAAAATTGAATCCATTGTGAGAAATCATACATGAAAATTGGTGGATCTTCCACCAGGTAATAAACCTTCAGGCTGTAAATAGATCTTTAAAAAAAAATGAAAGCCAATAGATCCATTGAGAAGTACAAAGCTAAACTTATACCAAATGATATAAACAAAGGGAATGATTGGGTTATTTTGACACTTATTCATCAATTACTAAAATAACATCCATATGAATATTAATTATTATAGCTACTTGGAGTGGTTTTGAGATATAGCAAATGGCTGTAAAGACAACATTCTTAAATGGTGAAATAGATGAAGAAATATACGTGGAACAACTTGAAGGGTTCATTGCTAATGGACAAGAAAGAAAAGTATGCAAGCTTGTTAAAATTTTTTATGGTTTAAAATAAGCACCGAAGTAGTGACATGAGAAATTTGACAAAGCAATATTGTCAAATGAGTTTAAAATAAATTAGTGTGACATATATGTTTATGTCAAGAGCACTCATAGTGAATAAATTATTATGTCTTTTTGTAAACGATATGCTAATTTTAGGCAACAATAATAATGTCATTAAAACTACCAAACAAATGTTGACAAATAGGTTTGAAATGAAAAACCTAGGTGTTGCTAACGTTATATTAGAAATTAAAATGTCTAGAACGACAAATGAACTCATTTTATCTTAGTCTCGCTATATTGATAAAATACTTGATAAATTCAAAAAGTACAAGATAAAACCTATGAGGACACTTATCGATATTAATATCCATCTCTCCAAGAATAATGATGAAATCATATCTCAATTAGAATATGCACGTATAATTGGTGGTTTAATGTACATCATGGATTGTACTCCTCCATATATAGCATATTCCATGAATAAGCTAAGTTGATATACAAATAATTTAGGAAAAGACCACTGAAAGTAATAATTAGGGTATTGGGATATTTAAAACATACCCAAACCTATGATTTGCATTTCACAAAATACTCAGTTGTATTCGAGAGATATATCAATGCTAACTAGGTATTCAATACTAAAGTTTCAAAATTCATGAGTGGATATATCTTTACCTTGGGTAGAATAGTCGTATCTTAGAAATCCTCAACGCAAACATGTATTTTTAGATCTACAATGGAATCTGAATTCATTGCTTTAGATAAAGCTGAAGAAGAATCAGAATGGTTTCGCAACTTCTTAGAGGATATTTCAAATTGGTTAAAGTCTTTGCCAACAATATGTATACATTGTGATAGCCAGTCTACGATTGGAAGGGTACAAAATTGTATGTATAAGGATCAGTCCAGACACATACATAGTAAACATAATACCGTTAAGTAGTTGCTCTCGAATGGTATTATATCAATCGACTATGTAAAGTCAAAGGATAAGATCACAGATCTGCTTACAAAAGTTTTGACTGGAGAGCAAGTAGAAAGTTCATCAAGGAGAATTAGTTTAAAACCTATTAATTAACCAAGGGTCACCATAATGACCCAACTTAGTTGATTGGAGATCCCAAGATCTAAGTTTAGAGGGACAACCGAATTATGTGTAACTCAGAGACACACTGAGGAGGTTCATAACTCCTTTCCATTCCTATGATGAGACAATGCATATCTACCGTGAGAACTAAGATAAGTTGTGATTTTAAAGATATTTTTGTGACGTGAAAAAATTCAAGAAGGAATCAAAAATCACCTATGTGAGTAAGAAGAGGCCGTTTCTATGAGAATCGTAAACTGATTACTCTAAATTACTCATGAAACCAAGTGATGTTCAACACCAAAATGAACACAAACGTGAAAACCAATTGTGTCTGAAAAGAAACTGTGTGAATTCTATTGTCTTGGTTTACACAAACAAAGACATCAAAGTTCATTGATTAGTCAAGTAAATCCGATAGTCTTTCACTATAGAAAGTTCAAGGCTACAAGACTACTTATCCCGATGCAGTTGCCTTTCAACTGTACCTGAACTAGCGTCTGCATTTTCATACACTGAATTTTCATTCATGTGGGGGATTGTTAGAAAAAAATGGTTTTAAAAAATAATATTTTGGGCAACTTAAGCCTTAAATTAAAGTGGGACTCACACCTCAAAATTAGTGGGACCAAGTTTTTGGACACTATTCATTTGGTGTAGAGTGAGTTGTGGGTTAAAGCAAACGGATCGAACACGCATCGCAATTGATCTTCCAACTTAAATTTAAATATCCAACTGGATTTAAAATTTGTATGCCCGTTAAATTTGAAATTGGCGTCGAAATTAAATTGGGTATGTTCATTCTAGAGTTGTCTTTCCCTTTCGTTATTGTTCAAGATTAAAGGTATCTCTTTGATCCGAATAGGTTCAACAAACAATGGTGTCCCATGGCTCTTCAGACAATTCAAAACAGGCACTAAGGGTCTATAAATGGATTGTCTCGCTGCCTTTTTCAATCCATCCCAAATTCTGAATTTTGTGTTCAGTCTCTCTCTCTCTCTCTCTATGCATATTGCTGCATTGTTATTTCTTGTTTGGTTCATGTGTAAACACAGAATTGTGTGCGTTGAAATTTTGAAAATCGAAGTGCTACTTCTTTAGAAATGAAACCCGTTTCATCTTGGGAGGCAGTTGCTTATCGACTTTAAGCACAGAAAGGAAGTAAATCTATCTTAAAAAAATTGTGCACCACAAGACTCAAATTATTTCTGGTTTTCTAGATTCTAATTTCTATTATTATTGTTCTGCGTCACTGTAAGTGCATTATTACAGTTTGTTTTAACATTTTATTTTAATTAAATATGTTACATATAACAGTATTTACAGATTTTAGATTTGTTGTAGTAATTAATTAGCATTTACTAAGTTTATAGTATGATTATATAGTTTGGATAGCATTGATAACTACTATTTCTTGGGATACCCTGATTCTCGCAGAAATGATAGGATCCATGCCCATGTTGGTGTTTTTCTTGAAGTTTGAAAATCTCTGGGTCAGCACCATTAAATATCTTTTTATTACCATTGTAGATTTGAATGTCTCATTCTCCTCTAGTGCTAAATTGGAGACCACTGAATAAAATCTTTTGGGCATCTATCTTTAGTACCAGATGTTAATTGTTTAAGTGGCTCCCTTTGCGTCAAATGGAATAAGAGCTGTTCGTGACTATTGACTTCTAGCTACTCAGTTGTTTTATTAGTAAAACAGGTGAAAGTAGCTGTAGATGATAGATGTTTGTACCAAAAAAATGCAAAAAAAGCATGCTTATTTTTAATGAGTGACTCCAAGGGCGGAGGGAGGTTAGGGCCAGGGTGGCCACGTGCCCCCTCCAAAAAAAAAAAAAATTAGTTAAGTATATATATTATATATTTATATAATATATTATTTATGCCCACCCAAAATCTAAGATAAAAATATTAGACCCACATTATTTAATCAAAAGAATTAAAAAATTAAGCCTATTTAAAATAAAAAAATTTGAGTCAACTACTATCTACCAAAACTTATTAAAAAATTAAATCTTTGACCTATCACAACACATCCAAACCTATTAAAAAAATTAAATTTTTTAGCCCACCATTAAAAAACAACGTTTTTGGCCTACTTGACAAACATCAGTAACACCTATCTTATTAGTTATCTTTTTTTTTTCCTCTCTGTCTCACTCACTCCCAGTTGCCCAATTAGAAGAAATTGAGTAAAGCTTATTTCTCAGTTCCTTGGGTTTTTTTGTCGTTCCTTACACCGTTGATGAGTTTAGTAGAGAGCATGGCTGGAGCCAGCATATGCTCAGGGGGAAGGGGGCCAGATGTCCACCCTCAATGTTTTTTTCTTAACATTACCTATATGTATTTCAAGTATTTCTTCAATATTTTTAATTATGTCCACCCTATTTTTTTGGCACATCAATTAGTGTACACTTATATCAAATAAATATGAATTTTTTTGACACATTTTGGACATGTTATGTATATAAAGACCAAAGTGATAAAATGATGGTGTATATAAAAAATAATAAAGTTGTTAAGCAACGGTTTCAAAGTATGAAAATTTACCGGAGTCAAGTCTGAATGATTTTAATTAGCCTATATTTTGTAAAAAAAAAAAAAATTGGTGTCGTTTGTATATACTAAGTTTACCAAATTTTGGTATGTTAGATTTAATGAACTTTTAAGTATTAAATATGATGTAATTAACTATAAATTATTGTCCTATTTCTATTGATTGTAAAAAAAAAATTAGTTTGTTAAAATATTTGTGCCCACCCTGACTTGACTTTCTGGCTGAGCGACTCCCTAAATGAATGCAGACATTCTTCTCTGGAAATGGGCTCTGTAGCAGTTTGATGATTTGTTGACAAAGATTTTAGTTGCAGCTGTTGTTGTTTCTGTCCTTTTAGCATTGCTTGTCAGAGAGACAGGATTAAAGGCCTTTTGGGAGCCTTTTGTAAGATGCAATAATCTTCTGAATCATACAATATGATCCTGTTATGATTTTCTCTCCCTCTTGGTGTTGTAGTTGATAATCGAGACATCAACTTCTTGAAGATTTTTGTTATACAGCTTAATAAATTTCAATATTATACAGCTTAATACAATTTAATAATTTAGATTTCTAACAAAATGCATCTACATTAGTTCATTATGTCACAAAAATGGGCTATGCCCCCTCACTAGTAAAACCTGAAAAGCTAGATTGCAACAATGGGGCCATGGGGGTAACCCTAAACTACCAAACGTTAAATCACACAAATTAATGGCAGGAATTTAAAGTTTTGGAACATACAAACTACTCTAGCTAGCACCACCAACTGTTTCTGTCACTTATTTTTTAGGTTAGAATTACACGAAAAATGTTTGGAAAAAATAATATTTTCTAGTCTTCCCAATCTAATGATAATCATTTTCTTGAATACCATATAAGCCACCCACTAATTCAGTAACCAGATGGAAAACCACCCTTTCTCGGGTCACTCACCGCCACAAGCTTACCAGAACTTGAATTATCGAACTCTCGAACTATAAATGTGCAAATGGTCCAATCATAAGTGCTTCGTAATGTATGGCCCTTCTTTTGTAGGGCTGCCCTTGTCTGTGCAGAAGCCTCATACTGGTCTCCAAAAATGGATTTGAAATTCTCATAATACAGCACATTAGGATATAACTGCATAAAACACATACATTGTGTCAAATTAAGAAATCAATTAGAGTTACTGGAACGCTAAAGCGAAGGAAGAAAAGCAAGTCTATGAAAAACTGTAAAAGAAATTGGTTCGGAGTATCACCATGTGAAAAAATCTTGGAGTCATGACAGCAGCCAGTGGATCCATTTTCTTGATAAAATGATTCAAGAATACCTGTATTACCGCATCAGGTATTGCCATTCCTCCAGATGAGCCTATTACAGCCCGCAAGCGTCCACCCTGCAAAGGCATATGTTGCAATTTCGTAGAAAGAGGAATACCAAGATGCAAGAGAATGGATAACAGTCTTCTCTTGGCACTATTTATAATTGCCAATCAATAATATTGACAGAGGGCAAAAAGAGACAAGTAATAAATATTTTGTAACAACCCTTGGGTAATTCAATTAATTGGCTTCCCCCACCATTGAATCAAGCAAAGTTCAAGTGTGATGAGGCCTATGGAAAGAAATCAAACCAGACAGCAGTTGGGTTGATCTTATGAGAAACTCGAAGGCCAGCTTTTGTTATCATAGTACTACATCAAGGGTAATCAGGGTGGTTTATGTACTCTACTAAAAAGCTGAATCATTGAGAGATGACTGTTTAATGATGAAAACATTGGACTTCCCCTCTGCGACTTTAGAAAGTGATAGCATGGAATCAATATACCACTTTTTGCTAATGAAGGAGATACTCCATGGGAGATTGATAGTAGATTTTAGAAGCTGTAATGCGTTTCTGAAAGTGTAAGTCCATTCAGGTTTAGTCCAAGATCTACAAATGAGGCTGCAGAAAGTGTAGCAGCAACCTTACTTGCACGATCAAGTCAGTTCAGGTTTAGTCCAAGAGCTACAAATGGGGCTGCACAAAAGGTTGCAGCAACCTAACTTGTAGGATCACTTTGGACTAGGTCAGTCACCTCCTCCATACTCCTGAGGTGCTTAGAACCATACTTTTACTGACTACAATTCTGTTCCACCA
Source organism: Ilex paraguariensis (assembly GCA_963454935.2). Taxonomy (NCBI): domain Eukaryota; kingdom Viridiplantae; phylum Streptophyta; class Magnoliopsida; order Aquifoliales; family Aquifoliaceae; genus Ilex; species Ilex paraguariensis. The sequence continues at coordinate 741,664 of CAUOFW020002769.1, forward strand.
TAATTTTTGTAACTAATTTCCACTGATCCAATAAAAGATCTATATCCAAAAGAATGAAAACCTTTACAATGGCATGTTCTAACAACGAAAAAAAAAAAAGAAAAGTTGACAGAATAGCAAACAAATTAGTTTTCTGAGAAACCAAACCAACCCATAAAAATTCTTTTTTCTCTTAAAAAAGAAAAACTTATACAAATTAAATTAAATATTTGTAATCCTGCTGCAGAATAAACCAAATAAAGATAAACAAATAAAAAAAGGAGCAGTTTATTATATTGTGTAATTTTTCCTTTCGCTGTGAGCTTTGTAATTGAAGTGTAATCAACTACAAATCTGTCGTTGGAAATAGGAACCATCCTCACTCAAGCAATTTGAACAGGAATGAGCAAAAGTTCAGCAAGTTACCTTCAGGATAATGGTAGGTGCCATAGTTGACAATGGTCTTTTGGATGGATGGATAAAATTTGCTGGTGCTGGTCGTGAAACAGTGGCAGTAGGGATGGAGAAATCATTCATTTGATTGTTAAGGACTATCCCTGTACTTGGTGACAAAAATTTTGATCCAAAAAAAGTGTTTATACTGGTAGTCATGGCAACAACATTTCGCTCACGATCTACTATGCATAAATTAGTGGTGCCATGATCATGGACCTGATCCCACCTATTAGGAAGCCAAAATTTAGTGAAACTGATTAGTAGGAGGTAAATAAAATGGAAGTATAGGAGAACACACTGATTAGTAGAGGATATCATGGCATAACAAAGCAATTAAAACACCAAAGAATTTGATTCTTCATTTTTATCTAGATGATATTTTCTAGGAAAATTCAATAGGAAAAAGTTGATTACTGAAGAATGGTACATGATAATGCCATTGTTTTTTCACTTAATTGACTGAGAGAAATAATGTGGCAGGCTTTGGTAAAAAAATCTTTATGACTCCAGACAAAATAAGCATAGACATATAAAGAGGCATAAGGAGGTGTATGTCTATGGACATATAATCATGACAACTCTACATATACAAAAAAAAAAAGCATTGCCAAATGCAAGGGACATAGAACCAACGACACACGAGCAATTTGTATATCTAAGTGGATGCAAGGAGTACATACTATTTTTTTCAAACAAATGGATCAATGAGTAACATGAAAATTTACCAAAAAAAAAAGAGGAACCAATAAAACATAGCAGGAGAGGTGATAAATCCCAATAATCAATATCATTGCTAAAAAAGCAGCTTACTTGCTACCATAATAATCAGAATCAAACGTCTTATTGTCATTTATACTGTTCTTCAACCTTGCTGCAAAACTTGGAGAGATCATAGAAGATAGAACCTTCCAAACATCAACAAAATCCGGATCACCAAGATTCATCCTCATAGCAAGTGCATGTTTCAAAGCCTCAATTATACGGTGTACCCCAAGAGAGCCAGAAAGACCAGAACGACTATATTGAGCAAGAATATTCAGCATCTGTGTCAGTACAAGCAATTCTGGGTCATAGGAGCCTGTTTAAAGACTATAAACACAGAAAGTTGGGAGAAAGCTGGGAGAAAGCTGGTCGGAATTAAGGAGATGCACTTACAAGTATCAATACTGCACCCCCGGAAGCAGGAGGCGGCACAGTAAATACTTTAAACCCAAAAACATTTGCAACGATTGGTTCTCTAAATTTGACTCGATAGCTCTGCAAGTCCTCCATTGTCACTATCCCACCAGCCTTCCTAATATCTGTAACCAAATTACGTCCAATTGATCCATTATAGAAGGCATCCATGCCATATTTTGAAATTTCAGAGAGCGTATTTGCTAGGTTCTTGTTACTGATCGTCTGACCGGACTGCAAGAGGTTCCCCCTAGGCGCATATATTTCACGAAGTCCCTTATCTGCCTTGATATATGATTCTGTGATTCTCATTTGTCTGAAGAGATAGGGTGAAATTTTGAATCCCTTACGAGCAAGATTCTCAGCAGGTGATACAAGCCTCTTCCATGGGAGCCTTCCATATTGTTTCCATGCTGTGTAAAGGCCTGCAAGTTGCCCTGGTACAGCTATGGCGAGGGCACCAGCATTCATCTTAGAAAGATTTCCAGCATACATATTCTATAAAAGAAAGCAATGGTAAAGAATGAGCTGAGACAAGTGGAATATGCACTAGAACTAATGAAAACCGATCAACCTATGAGTGTATGAGATTAGTAAGCAAGGTATATAAGCGGATTAGACGTGAACTTTGCTAAACCAGTGTTCTATTTTACTTTTAACATCAGCAATCAGCATGCAGAAACAGGGAAAGAATTTCAGCTTTCATAACATAAAATGATAGAAATATGTTTTGATCAATAATTGGTGTGGATCTTTTCACCCAGTAAGAGCATTGCTAACTAAAGAGATGGATGATACAAATGGAATGAAACAGCATGCTAAAAAGTAAAGTAAGTCATATGGGGAAACTCATACAGCAGGGGATCAAAAAGGCACTTAAGAATGGATGGAACAGAAGGAGGCATTTGTTGGTAGGGACAAAGTTATCTCACGGGATTGAGCATGCACCATCGTCCAGAGTGGATCACTATCTCATTGAAGGAATATGCTCAACTAATGTCTCAACAACGGGAAATTCCATTTTCCTCTACTGCTACCATTGCCGGATTAGGTATCACTTCTGCATACTTAATGTCTTCCACATGCAATCCTAGGATCATAGATTCTGGCATATCCAATCACAAGACCGGCTCACCTATTATCCTCTCTGCTTATCATTTTGTAACTCCCTCTCAAATTGTCCTTTCTAATGGTCCCCCATTTAAGGTCTCATGTTTGGGGCACACTTAGTTGAGTCCTACGATCGCTTTACTCTTAGTTTTATACATTCCAAAATTTTCCTATAATTCCATGTCTATTAGCAAAACTACACGAGGTCTTAATTGTTATGTTACCTTTTATCCTTTTTTTTGTGTGTGTTTTAGGATCTAAAGACGAAGAAAATCTTTATAATTTAATTTTGAGCTATATCCAGAGTCTTCAAGTCATCGTTATCTCCAGAGTCTTCAAGTCATCGTTATCTCCATCTGAGTTTGTCATCTTGGTCACCCGTCTCTTCTAATTTTGAAGCATGTGCACTTTGTACTTTAGGAAGCTTGTCAAGTTAATAAGCATTACTATTCGACTTTTCAGTTTTGTACTAGTACTTGTGTCTTTAGCCCCATTGACTTGATTCAGTCTAATGTGGGGGCTCCATTAAAAAACATTCTATTAAAAATTGTAAGAGTTTAAGTTTTGTTGGCAGGGAGAGAATTATGGTAGAATTGTGCAAGAGGAGAGGAAATAATTATTACCCTACCTCTCCTTCTGAACTCATATCAATCAATATGTAAATGAGATATAATGAAGCACAAAAGATAAATATACCATTTGAGGGTACACAGGTTACAAGGGGAGCAACATCACTAATACTCTAAACACATTCTTTGAAAGAAGAGTAATGCTACACTGATTAAATTTTTGGACCAAATTTAGAGTCCAAATGACATGGCAGTTAATTATTTGAAGTTTATATTGGGACGCAAATGACATAACACTAATCAAAGAAACTCAAGTCAACTGTCATGTCATTTGAGTTCTAAATTTGGTCAATCTAACATTAATGTTGAAAGAATAGGAAAATTTTATGATAACCATTGGATGTACATAGCGCAGAATGCACAATGTGTCTAACGCTCAAGGACAAAGCTAGAAAATTACCTAAGTGGGGCCAAATTTTAGCATTAATAAGGTAACAAAATTGAATTAATAATAAATACAATTGGGGGCAACGTTGGATGATTTTTTGAAAACATGATGATGGGATTCACCTACCTAAATATTATTTAAGCGCGAGTTTCCAGATTTAATAGAAATCTGAGATTATTAAGTGGATCAAAGTGCATCAAAATGATTTAGAAGGGGCAAATTTAAAATTATATTAGAGTGTGTATTAAACAAAATTTGCACCAAAAAATTTCTAACGAATGCCAACGTGGATTGATTTATGGTTAAAAAGATAACTTCAATGTTATTGAAACTTAATTTACTGACATAATTTGCTGATTTAATTCACAATGATCTTTAAATTCACTATAGACCTCATCAAACATTAAAATTTGGTGTTGATCTAATAATTCATATGAGACCACATCATTATATTAACAAATTAGATTAAATTTTTAGATCCAAATAATATTGCTTGTATCTAAATAACTAAAAAATGTTTCCTTGCCTTTTTAAAAAAAAAAAAAATTCCACGTCTAGGGCAGAGTGTGTTGGCTCACGTCTTTGAGAATTGAGATCTTCTCTATTACTTTTTTTACACAATTTTACTCAATGGTAAATCATCAACCATGTATTCACGTGGGATCTATTATTTATATGTGGACACAGTTGGTGATCTACTATTGAGTGAAATTGTATGAAAAAATAATGGAGAGAAAATATATCCCGTCCTTGATAAAAACTAGCTTTAAATAAGGAGCCCAGTGATTCTCGATGGGCAGGCCCATTCCATATTGAAAGCCCAACCATAATCAAGAGCTCAAATTTATCAAGTCCCAGCTAGCCCAATGCGGCCCAAACCCAATAAAACTCATCAACTTAGCTACATCATCAAGAGAGCATCTAGGAGCCTCACCCTCACAGCCTTGAAAATAGTCAACCCTCACCTCATTTTTGACCAAATCTTAAGGAGAGCACCTCAACCACCTCACCTCGCCCATTGAGAAGAAGTTGTGACTTCCACCAGAATAGTTATTTAGTTGCTATTAAGTCGCCCCAATCTGTCAGGGGCCGACTATAAATTGTAAGCCCCACCAACACTTGGGGGGGGGGGGCATCACACTTTGTTGAGCACAACTCTCTCCTCTCCCTCGCAGCTTGTAGCTCTCTGCTCTCCTTGCACATTTGAGTTAATAAAATACCTAGTGACCCTAGTCATTCAAAAGTGGACATCGGTCACTTTGAACGAACCACTATAATTCTCGTCTTCTTTCTACTTTAATTACTGCATTTATTACTCATACTTGATAGGTAGTGTGCAAACCCAATTTGTGCATCATCAGTTTGACGTCGTCTCTGAGAACGACAAAATTCTCACTTCTAAACATTTCATTTGCTGAACCAATGGCGATCACCACCAGATCCATGAATTAGCCTGAAGACAACCCGCCCCCCCACCACGAGAGGAAGAGGTTGTTCCTCCACCAACCAATTTTATCCCAAATGTGTAGCAGATGCTCGAGACCATGTAGCAACTTGTGGCCCAGAACCAACATATCGTGCAACTGATGCTCGCTAGACAAGGAGGAGCACAACTTGAACCTCAAGCTCGAGGAGCTCCATACCCTGAGCGTCAAGGAGCTTCCCACATGGGTGCTCCTCATCTAGGCGCCCCCTTTGGAGCCCCCTTGAGCGCCCCACCCTTTGGAGCCCTATTAGGCGCCCAACACAAGGG
>CAUOFW020002770.1:0-44019 GCA_963454935.2 Ilex paraguariensis
AAGGGGGTACCACAATTTTATAAGCGGAAAATGAGTGCTACATGCCTTCAGTTTAATCACACAGGTGCGTCGCTCACTTCGCCATGACCCCGCCCGGCCGGACACAGGTGTTGGTTAGAACCAATGTTATCAGAACCGACCGTTCATCGAACCGACAAGGGGACCGGATCAATGGTTCACTGGTTCAACTGTTGGGTCAACTGGTCGGACCAGTCATATAATAAAAAATAAAAAAATATATATAATAATTATAAACTTAATCAATTTAGCTAAAAAATATAAAATATGTATAAAATACATAAAATTTGCCATAAAATTAATGAAATTAAGTAACGAAGTGAGAGTTATTGTATTTTAAAGCAAAGTAAAGAGGTTCAAGTATTATAAAGAAAAAGAAGGGTGTCATTTATAATTTTTTCAAGAATAAGGTTTAAAAAAATTCAACTATTTACTGATTTAGGGCAAAAAATTTATTTATGTAATTTAATTTTTAAATAGGCATTAACCGTCCGATTTTTATAAACTGGCGGTTCACGATTTTTTGTTAAAAACCGGCTAGTTTTTCGGTTTTTAGCCGGTTAGCTTCCTTAAGCGGTTCAACTAAGGAACCGACCGGTTAGGGTCCCGTTCACGGTTGAACCTGTCCGGTCCGGTTCTGATAACACTGGTTAGACCAAACCTTATCTTTTTGAAAAAATTTGTTTAAAGAATTGAGTGTGAATTCTTAATCCGAAATATAATTTCGGTACCCGTTGGATTTAAAGTTCACACTGATTCAAAATTAGTGCTCCCTTTAGTAATAAATTTTAGTTATATCTGTTCAAGAGTAAACAGTAACACAAAATGGTATCTTCTGAAACACGACAGAATAAATTGTTTTATTTCCAACTTCACCTTCAACAAGCGTAGATTTATTTCTAAATTTTTCTATCCCGATCCCGAATTATGTGTCTTTTCAGGTACTTTGGACAGATTATCAAGGTTAGTACAAACATACATAAGAGTTAGGTTAGTCCAGTTCAGTTGATTGTGCAATGAAGGTGAAACATCTGAAGGTGAGTGAACAAGATTAGCCTTCTAGTGTGCCTCCGAAGCTATACTGGGTCTAGCTGATCGACCTTCTATCTAAAGCGTGTTTGTCGTCGTGGCCTTCGGATGATCTCTTTGCTGGCTAGTTTGATCTCATGTGTACCCAGTGCCTAACCTTATTCTCCAAGTCACCGACATTGCATATGGAATTTCCGCTCCAAAAAGGAGAGTCTCGTCTGGATTGTATCCGTTCGACATGATGACTGTCCGGATCACTCACTATTCTCTCTATACCCAGATTAACTCTATTATGCATCATTGAATTTCGGCATTTAAGGTAGTCTCATATATCCTATTTTCGGCATTAGCAGTTTGCATTTGAGAGTACACAACACAATTTCTAGTTCTTTGGGCGAGTAGATTGGAGTACTACTTCTATTCGCGTGAATATCATTGTATGCTGAGAGACAAACGCTTTGATTTCTATAAGCACCAAGTGTGGCGGCAAAATTTGTCGTAAAAACATAGTGTCAAACACTAGTCTTGATGGTTAGGTACTATGGAAGAATGGAGGACTCTACGAGCTTGCAAGCAGAACTTTGGGCATCCTAAAGGGCCTTGAACTCGTCCAAAGTAGAGGGTTAGGACCAGTGATGGTAGAAAAAGATTCCCTCGAGTTATCAAATCTTCTTGTTTTTAAGCCACAAGAAACACACCCCAGCAAAGCACTCATTGCCAAGTGTTTTCAACTAATGGAGACGAACATAATACATATTGTGCATACACGCAGGGAAGGAACACCAGTGTGCTGATTTCCTTGCTAACTTGGGAGTCCAACAAGAAGATGCCATGGTGGTTCTTGAAGATCCCCCACCTCAACTGGGGAGACTGCTGAATACAGATTTAGCTAGTGTTGCATTTACTAGAAAGTCTATTTAGTTTTGGTTTAATTTTCCAATGTACCAAAAAAAAACACTAGTCTTGATTTGAAGAAATTTCAATAACAGTTCCTGATCTGCAAACGAGTTAGTTTATATATTGGTTTAATTACAAATTTATGTGTAATTATTTCGTACATACTTAGAACTGCTTCATGCATACTAGTATAACTATTTCGTTCTTGACTGTTAATATTTATTCTAAGTTGCATGATATAAATACGAGGTTTTAATAAGTAATTTTATTATATTTGGAATACCACAAACAACAAATTCAAGAATGTGATGTAAAAAATAGATCCAGTAACAAAAAGGGAGCAGTAGAAGAAGGAAGGGCTAAATGAACAAATGCTTCCAAAACATTCATGACCCCCACTCAACAATTAACAAACCTCTTAAACATGTGTAGTCGTGACATACATATAATGCTTGCACAATTAAACTACATGATCCCCACTCAACAATTAACAAACCTCTTACACATGTAATATGCAATGTTAAAGTACAAATTCATAAGTTTCACATTCCCTAACAGTTTAAACTTTTAGAATAGATAATTGTTTAATATAGTATCAGAGCAGAAGTCCAGTGTTAAGGTCTCGTCGCCACCAGATCATAATTTTTTTTTCATGTGCTAGACATAATATCTAGCCTATATATAAATATCATCATATGTAAAAAAATAAATACTTGAGTTACATTCTTCCTAACAACTTAAACTTTTAGAATAGACAATGATTCAAAACAATAAAAATAAATATCATCATCGAGTGATCTCTTCTTTCATAAAAATGGTAGACTATAATTTGCATACGAAGGGCAATTGAATTGTACTTGTCCGTGAGATAGACAACTAGTACTTTTATGAACAAAATTTTATTCCTTCATATTTAGGAAAAATAGCTCAGGAAGTGTTGGACAAAAATTGATTTTTTTTTTTTTTTGGTAGACTTTGAGCCTATATTAAAGTGGGACTCTCTTATGAGTTTGAATAAATTTTTTTGAGTTCGTGTTCTATGTATTCCGCGAGAAGAATTACGTAATATATTCATTTGTTCAAATTGAGTAAGAGCTCAATGAGAAAATAGACTATAACGTGATACTCTTAGAATGTGGAAATAAAGGTTGGGGCAAAGTGGGATTTGACACTAATTTCACATTGGTTGGGCAAAAATACTTAAGTTGCACTTTGGGTTTCACCTTCCATTATGCAATTGAATCAGTTTTATGTATTACTGTTTTACTCTTAATTGTATGATTTATATAAAAAATATCAATAAGTATTTTGCGTACATGACACATCCTCCTAACAGAAAGAAGGAAAAAGCTTGTCATCTATGTTAAAAGAAAACAACTAAAATGTGGATTTCCTCATAAATGTTTAGAGTCCATTAATTCGTTGAAAAGGTTAGCAAGATTGAGAGTCATGTCCCAAACAAGTTCAAATGCAGAGTAAAAGTACATAAATAAGTCCACTAACCCGCATTTCTTGAATTGGGGAGTCATTCATCACTTCAGCTAATGCAGGCAACACGAGGTGACATCCGACTTGTAAGTGGTTGCCCAAATCTGTAGCCAACTTCTTAATTGCACGAATAGATGCATTCTGCACGACAGTGTCGTCATCTTTAAATAAGCTCAAAAGCATCGACATTACTTGTTCGAAATTTATTCTCATCACCTGTGTCCAAAAAATGAAAAATTAAAAAAATTTATCCGAAAAATCTCTGATCCATAATGATGTTTGACAATCAATGGATCATATTAAATTGTCAGCATTGGACTAAAACTAGAGAGCACTCCTTGACTCCTTGTCATGCACGGATTTTTTATTTCTTCTTTCCATCGTCTTACCTCCAAATCCTCTTCAACTCTAGGGAAGTGTGAGTAGACCTAAGGGGGCCATGCCCCCCCCCCCCTCTGCCCCCCTCTTTCAAATTTTAAAAATTACCATTCTTCCCCCTATATTTTCAAAAAAAATTATTGGTAACCTCTAATTTTCCAAAACACCCAATATTTAAGTTTGTCACTTAATGTATTCAAAAAGATCAATGAATTTAGTAACCATTTAGAATGTAATTAAATGGATGAGTGTCGTTTGTACTAACGAAAACACTTGTTAGATTATTTTGATGATCCGGAGAAAAAATAAGTGATTTTTTTGCAACCATAATTTATTTATAGACATAAAGTTAGATTATAAACAAGAAAAAAGAGGATGATAATGTTGTCACAAATAAAATTTTATGATGGTATGATCCAATTTTTGAGTTTTGTGCTCAAAATTAATTTTTTCAATGACATTACATAAAAATTAAATTTAATAGGTTTTTCATAAATAAAAATTTATCATTAACAATGACGATTGAATAACCTCATTGAATTAAATTTTTGTCTATGTCATTGTTGGCCCCTCTGAGATAAAATTTTGGTTCACTCTAATATTACTAGACAAATACATATTAATGTGTTTCATTAAAATAAAAAGAAAATGCTTCTCTTTTCTGTTAAGAGAAAACAAGTAAAATTTGGACGCACTTATAAAGTACATAAATAAGCCCACTAACCTCCTCATGCAAGCGAAAGTGTAATAAATGTTCAAGTAATTGCTGAATTGCTTCAATAGCTGCACACCGCACGCGACGGTGGGCATTTGGAAATGGACTCAAAACCATTGACACTGCTTGTGTCAAATTTTCTATCTTCACCTGTGCCTACAAAATGAAAATAAATCTTTAGAACATATCTTAGCATTAAACTAAAACTAACTGGCACCTCGTGCCATCGCCAAATTTGTTAAAGAAGTGGGGGAAGAATTTAATTGGAATGAGGTAATTAAGCATTTAGAAAGAGAAGTCTTCTCATTCTTAAATTGATTATTTTTTATATATAGAGAGAGAGAGATGTAATGAAAAACAAATAGAAAATAAATTGTGAAAGACAACCGATCACAAAACATAAATTAAAGTAATAACAAGAAAGCAATTAAGTGAAATGACGTCAAAAACTCAACTCCTTTTTTTTGTTTTTTTGACCAAAAACACCATGCGGTAACAACAAAATAAATGTAAAAACAAAAGCAATTATAAAAAGCAAAGCTTTGATACCTTCCAACATCTTTCTATACTCGCTGCGAGCACAATGAATGCGCTATACTTCTTTTGCCACTTAGGAGTATCCAAATACGCCGGCAACACTTCCAAAACAATAGAAAACATATCATTCCTATGCACCGCAATAAACAGCATATCCAAACATCTCCTCCAAATACGCCAATGATTACTTCTCTCCCATGCAGACACATAATCCGCATTATGATCATTATCATTAATATAGTCCAACATTTTCATCAAAATTTCAAACAACTCCCTCACATTCTGCTGCAGCCAAGGCGCTATCTCCTCGACCTCCACCAATTTCGAAAGGAACTCAATGGCCAAACGCCTCGTCCCTACGTTCAAACCATCATTATTCGCAATCTGCCACATTCTCTTCACCCACTCCTCAATTTGCCCCACCAAAAACCTCGGTTCCGCCAACTCTATCAACAACTTCAACACCTCGCTGGCCGCCGCTTCATCCTTATCCTCCAACACTTTCTCCAACATGGACAGCATCGAAGTCAACAAGTCCGAACACTGAGAGAAATTAATTGCGGCCCCCAAAGCTGCAACACGGACATCCCATTCTATCTCTTTTAACAAACACTGCCATAAAATTGAATGCAACTTATCATCCAAGCCAAAAAATCTAAAAAATAGAAAAATATTTGATATCAATTAATTTAAAAAATTGGTGGGAATGGTTACTTAATTAAAAAAAAGTGATTAAAAATTAAAATTTAAAGTAGTTTAAAAAAAATGGTGGGAATAGTTACAAAAGTCACAAGCATTTTTTTTTTTTGGGAACCAAAATCTCCATATGGTAATAGCAAAATAAATGTAAAAACAAAATCAAATATGAAAAGCAAAGCTCTGATACCTCCCGACAATTCCATGTAATTATACTCTTTGAGAGCGCAATGAGTGCGGCATGAGTGCGTTTTTGCCCTTTAGGAGCAGCCAAATACGCCGGAAACACTTTCAAAGCAACAGTCAAAATAGCATTCCTATACGACAAATTCGATAGCCTATCCACACACCCCTGCCAAGACCCATATTTATCCGTCTCCTCCATATTAATTTCAAACTCCGTCCCAAGTTTCAGCTGCCTGGGAGTCGTTCTCTCAACCTCCGCCAATGTTAAAACGAACTGGACCAATGTCAAAACGAATTCAATGGCCAAACGCCTCGTCTCTTTCTCCAAACTATGATCATCGACCATCTGCAATATTGTCTTCACCATCTCCACAATTTGTTTCCTAACAAACGTCCGCTTCATTCCTGCCAAATTTATCGTTTCATTCCCACTATACAACGCCTTCAACGTAGACATCATCGCTGTCAACATATCCTGAAAATTGACCAAATCTTTTTGTTCTAAACGTAGAATGAAATTAATTGCGGCCTCCAACACCGTGATACGCACATCCTCCCCCTCTGTTGTTGTTTTCAAACACTGCAATAAAACTGAATGCAACTCCTTCAGTCCCTTCCCTAGATAGTCTGCTAAATGAGCACCAATCAACAAAGCCCTCTCTTTATCAGATTTTACAAGTTGAAATAAAAAGGGTAAGAATTCGGGCCATTCTTTTTTAGGTAAAAGAGAAGCTGCAAGCGCTGATACAGTGTGGCAGAGTTCTTTATTGATTGGTCTTGTAGGTGTGTCAACGGATGTGTCAATTAATTTCAAGAGATCGCGTTTTAGAGTCGATTGAGTTTCAGGAGGAAAACAGAGGAAGGGCACGGAAAATTTATTGATGAGCGTCTTGCGAAGGAGAATGGCGGAAATGGTACATGAGTTGAGATCTAGGTGAGAGGAGGAGAGCACGCGATAAAGCTTGCTAGCGAAGAGATGTGGGTCGGGTTTATTTGCGCAGATTTCGAAAATCGACATGGCGTCGGAGAGCGTGTCGTTGGAATCGGACATAAAATCGGCGATTAGGTCTTCCAACTTGTCGGTTTCATCGGATTCGCAGATGGCTTTGGCTTTCTCATTCTTTTCATACATGGCAAGTCTCACCATGGCTGAGTTGGAATTTTGGATAGGAGAGAGATCAGAGATGGTAGATGAGGCGCTTGCTCTGTTTGGGTCAGCTGACAGTGGAAGAAAGGTTTACCTTAGAGAGGGAGATAGAAGAGGATGGAGGGGAAGGTCCAACGTGTACCCCCCCCCCCCCCCCGACTTAAAGGCTGATGATTAAACCCGTTCCAACGTGTACCCCCCCCCGCCGACTTAAAGGCTGATGATTAAACCCGTTCCAACGTGTACCCCCCCGCCGACTTAAAGGCTGATGATTAAACCCGTTCCAACGTGTCCCCCCGCCGACTTAAAGGCTGATGATTAAACCCGTTCCAACGTGTCCCCCCCGCCGACTTAAAGGCTGATGATTAAACCCGTTCCAACGTGTCCCCCCCGCCGACTTAAAGGCTGATGATTAAACCAAACATTATTATTCAGATTTATTATTTAAACCCGTTTGCAATCTTGAAACTTTATTAATAAAAAAATAAAATAACATCATCCAGCTAACATTTACTGCTCACATCAACAAAAAAAAATTATAAAAAATTTATAATGTTTATCCTTACACGTCGTCACTGATTCCATCTTAGACTTTGTCTTTTGTTTCCCTCTCATTTTCTACTCTCTCTGACACCTCCAAATACCGCCTTATGTTATGTCTTTCAATTTTATTATTATTTCTCTATACAACTTTCCTTCCCAACTTATTTATATGCTTCCTCTGTTGATTGCATTATTAGACCATCTTTAATTTTGATTCAACCCAATATTTATGTAAAAAGATTGATTTGATATAAAACAATAAACAAACTCAAATGTAAAAAAAGGACAAATTTAAATTTAAAATAATATTAAATATGAATATTGAATCTTTAAAAGAGAATAAAATTTGATCATTAAAGATTTGAAGTAAAATTTAAATCTTACTTAATTTGGTATAAGTTTGAAAAAATGGATTGAAAGTTGTTTTTACTCAAATTAAAATTTGAATCAAGGTTTGTGGCTATTCTTATGTAAATATTTTATAAAAATTAATCAAAATCAAAGTAAATAAAAAGGCAAGAGATTATGAATTGTTACTAAAATGATGCAAATGAAACATTAAGATCTAAAATGAGACAAATTTTCATACATTAAAAATCTCCATTGCAATTAACCCTAAAAAAATTCCAATTGTTGACCCACTGATTCCATCTTTAGATTTTTTGTCTTTTGTTTCCCTCTCATTTTCTCCTCTCTCTACCCCTCCAATACTGCCTTAAGTCTTTAATTTTAATATTATTTCTCTATATACCCTTACTTTCCAACTTATTTACAGGGTTTTCTCCGTTGATTGCGGTAGGCCATCTTTAATTTTGAATACGAAGTTTAATTTAGAGAGAATTCACTTTATTTTTACAAAAGTAATTCCGTGTTGGGTCTCTATTTGATGACTTTTTTTGGCATCAAAGAGCAGTACAAAAGTTAGGTTCGTTGATGTTTCGCTTGAATGAAATTTGTTTTTTTTATATAAAATGTCAATTAGAAGAAGTAATTTTAGCATTACAAATCATGATAATTTTTTCCAATGAATTTTAATGTTTCTAGATTTACGATTTTTTTTGTATTATACAGTCCCTTTAATTATACATGCAGTAATCTTATATAACACCATCTTAGCTGACATATACTTCTCACGTCAACAATTAAAAATGGGCGGACAATAATCTTTATTTTAAATTGCTCCTAAAACTTTCAAATTATTTTAATTTAAAATAGTGGGTCAAATAAAAAAACACCAAAGCTTTAGGGGGACCAAATATAAAATTGCATAAAATTAATGAAAGAATCGTCCTAACATATACGAGGTTGCTCCACTCCACTCTCAACGGTTGGCCTTTGCAACCCTCTCTGTCTCATCTTTCTTCTTAATTGCATAGCTGCATATAGGCAGAAAATATACATGAACAAATTAATCTTGGACATATACGAAAAAATAAGGATAAAACAAAATCAGAAAAAAAAAAAAAAGCGTCGATTAAATAAGTTAAACGATCATAAGTGCCAGAAAAAAGATCAACTAATGTTGATAATGAAGAAAATGGTGCTCTAAGCACTACCAAAATGTGTACTATTCTTATAAAATAGACTAAAAAAACACTCCTATCCTCTCTTATTTTCACATTTAAAAAGCAATAGATCTAGGCCATTTTGTAGGTGTGAAGTCTATTTCTTCTATTTCGTTTAGTACTTTGGAAAAATAGAAATACAAAAAATTTGAAGGATAAAAAATTACAGGGATAGATAAAATATTATATTTAATAAATAAAAATATATAAAAATATATAAAAATAGATTAAAAACTATAAAATTGTGGTCAATAGAAGTGTGAAAGTGTAGAGCATGCGTCAACAGTGGGGAGATTGATTTAGATTTCTTTCATTATATTATTCAAACACTGAAGTGGTTTCCTTCTTGGCAGAGGTCCATGATTAGTGGTATGCAGTTGGGGGTGGCGGGTATCAGTGGATACCTTTTACAGTCTTTTTTTATGCTATTTCCAACCTGAAATGAATAAATAAATAAACTGGCTACTTGGGTCTTAGCATATTGATAAGATTGTTTCATTGTGATTTGAAGATCATAGATTCAAATCGTAAAATCAGCCTCTGTCCTTGCAGGAAAAATGTTGCATATATCTAACCTTTCTCAGACTCACACAATAACGAGAGATCACTAATATATTTTTTTAAGTGACTACCCCAAATTTGGGGTACACATCGTTGCCCATAATGCTTTAGAAGATCCAATTTCTGTATAGCCTAAAGAATTGAGGACCAAACTGTCATACAAATGAGACATGGACCTCGTTTCTCACTAGATGAACCTAGTTTCTCTGTCAAAAGTTTTGAAACTTCAACTGATTTGCTTCATAATAGAATTTCAGTTGCCCATCAATGGATCGTGTATTTGTTTGGACCTAAAATATAAAATTATGAAAATGTTTGACACATCGATATCCAGAAAATTCAAAGACATTAAGAGAAAGCCACACGACAGAGTCTAAAGAAAGGTGAGAAATTATCAGTCACAACTTTGTTTCAAAAGAGAGAGAATTGTCTAGGAGTTACATATCAAATAACAACATAATCGTCGAAGATAGTGTAATACCAGACATAGGTATGTGTTTGGATCTATCTAATAAATAAATAGATAAATAAAAAGAGAACAAATTATTTAGAAATTTAGAATTAGTTATACCTGATGCCTTGTGGTTAAACTATAAAAAAATGAAATAAAAATAATAATAATAAAAATAAAAGTGAATAAGTTGGATTTGAAAAGTTTTAGATTTTTGTTTGGCTTGGGGTCTATCCTTATGGGCTTATGAATATGCTTTGGAAATCAATAGAGATAATTTAGCTATTTTGGTGTAGGAGAAAATATCAGATAATTATATAGACCAATTAGGACTATTATACATGTAGTTTAAATAGGGTAATATTGTTGGATAAGTCAAATATTTTGTATATATATAAATATATTTAGGTTTGTAGAGTTTTTTTAATTGGTGAGAAGGCTTGTGGAGGAGTCTGTCTCATGAACAAAGAAGAAAAAAAAATAATGAGAGAGAGAAGAAAGAAGGAAGAAAAAGACAAGTGGTTAGGTCCCTTAAAGATGAGTTTATTATTTATTTGATGGGTTTTATAATTTATTCAACCACATGAAATTATTAGATTGAATTTAGATTTGTAGCTGGTTAATCAATAGGTTAAAAAATAAGAAAAAGGGTTGGAGTTGTTGTTGCATAACAAACAACCTGGGAATTTCGTAGGTGGAAGAAGTCAAAGTCCAGAAATTACATAATTCACCTCTTTGACTTCAAGGAACTTTACCTTGACCCCTATATTCCTTGAAATTTAATTTTTAACCAACTTTTTACTTAGAAAGTTGCAAAAATAGAATTCTGGAAAATTTATGGCATCCTTGAAGCCACAAAATTCCTTTTTTAAAGAAATTACACTTTGACTCAAAAGTTTCAAAAATTATGATTTTTTCGGAAGATCAATAGAACTATATTAAAGAACAAAAAACATGTACAACAAGGCCCCATATTCTGGAACCTAACAAAAAGAACCAAAATGTAAGCCTAACAAACAACTCAAAAGGCACAACTTGGACCGAGAATTTTGATGGAAGTATAGGATATGAGCCAGAACTTCCATCCAAATACATAATCCAAGTTGCGAGATGTGAACACTTAAAAGGCAAAGAGCCAGAGGAGCTCAAAACATTTGGAAGCCAAAGATTACTCAGATCTACCAAGCTTCAGAGAGGTTCCATTGTTGCAGCAAATTTGCATCATGTTGAGTTCTCTTGAATTTCAAGGATATGAGCCTTTCTCTAATGCTTTTCTTGATGGATTGAAATAGAGAATTTGGGTCTTTGCTCTGCTTTTGAAAATTCTCCCATTCCTCTCAGTCCACAAAGAATAGACAATAACTGAGAGACTAAGCTTTAAAAGAGTTGTCTTCATTGATTTTTCTCTCCACTGTTGAGCAACCCATGAGATTGAATCAATCCATTGTCTCTGCTGCCATTGTTGTTTGCTTAGAAGCATAACACAATTCCAAACCCTATTAGAGAAATTACATTCAAAAAACAAATGGTTGTATGTTTCTTCAGCACTCCTGCATAGAACACATTGTGAGTCAATTTGAAATGCAAATCTTTGAATTCTGCCCTTGGTACTCAGTTTACATCTAATAGCAAGCCAGAGGATGAAGGCCATTCTTGGGATGGCTTTACCATACCAAACTAGATAATGCCATTGCACGGTTGGTCTTTCACTACTGATATGTTCCCAGACAGATCTAGCAGAAAACTTACCTCCCGCAGTTAAAGCCCACTAGATTGAGTTTTTTAATAATTTACCTCCAAATCTTAATATCAATATCTGAGTGCAGATCTTGTGGTATGCACGACAGTGAGACAAATTAAATTGACCTTATGAGAATGTTGCTAAAATTTAAAGTGATTATTGTACTTACATTTGGGCTATTATGCTAATGTATTTGTTCACTGAATGACATAAAAAAATTGACCATTTAGAGAAGTTTTTCACTATAATATTGTGTAAAATTTGTTTGTTATCACTTCAGAGAAGTTAGATAAGAATTTTGATGCCTCACTTGACCCAAAATAGTTTGCAGTGAAATTTTTTTCTGACTTTGGGGGGTTTATCTTTAGCTCCAATATCATATTAAAGTTTCTGTGCGGCTGATCTTTTTATGATAGGTTTTTGGAGGAATCATTATGTGTTGGGAAGCTGCGACATAGAAGACTGGCTAATGCAAAAATTATGATTTGACCTCAAAATTTTTGAAACTTTTTATAAACTGTCCAAATTACTTCCATACCCTATTAACTCACATTAAAAATATTATTTCTATGTAAAGGATATATAAAGTATATATCAATGGGTAGGAAGTATAAAAATTAAATATAGAATCCTAAAATGACGAAATTAGAAATATGAATTGATCGTTATATGCTATTTTGGATTAAGTAGTGATTGCATTGAGGTTGAGAAAGATGACTTTGAATTAGATTTTGGGAATCAAGGTAAGTTGTTTACTACTTCTTTTTGGAAGATTTTATATATTAAATGTGTAGGTACGTGCGTGTGAATTTTTTATATATATGATATATGTGTTGATATTTGAGGTTGCAATTAAATGTTTTACAATTGTGAACTGCTATACATCTAAAATTTTGAAAAACTTGTGGGATGATTTTATATCATTATTTTGGTAGTAAAAGAAAAATTTTGTGTGTGTTGGAATTAAACGATAGTTTTGGTGCGTGTGGAAATCATGTTTATGAGACGAGTACTAGGTTATCAGGTCTAAATGGTAACAAGATTGTATACTTGTGTGATCGGTATAGGAGTATGCATATAGGAGGCAGTCAGCATGCTAGTGATGACAAGAGACGGGACCAGTTACCAGGCTAGTGGTAATAAACATGATTTGACAAATGTATTTGGAATTAAATGTATGTATGAGTTTTGGGTTACAAATGTCTTTTCATTTATAAAATTATTTGTGAAAATGAGTGGTGTTTTTGGGTTATTTATAAATGTCTATTCATTTATAAAATTCTTTGTGATCATGAGATCATTTTGTTTAAATGATTATGTGAGAGAAATTGGGGTACAATTTGTTGTACTTATCTATGTATCAAAATTAATTTTTTGTATATAAACTGTTAGATTTATTTTCACACCTCATTAAGAGGTAGTTTATATTCACAGGTCATTGTACTTATACAAACATTTAACATTTTTCAGGTGAGGATTAGGGTGAAAAGTAAATCCATAGAGAGACAAGGAATTAGAGGAATTGAAAATTTATTTTATTGTAGATCTTCAAGAATAAATGTCTTTTGTAATTTTGAGACAAGTATTTAATTATTTTACGAATAATGTAACTCATGTTTAGAGTAGTTAACCTTATGGTTTAATCATTATTTTACATGGGTTTAGTAATAATATTGGTGATGTTTAGTTTATTCTTCTAATATTCATTAGGTCGACGTATTGATTCACTTTATTATTTGTCTTCCATTGTATTTTGCATTTATTATGCACAGAGTTTATTGGTTAAGGCCTTGGTGGCCAGTCCGCGGCCCACCCAACGTGATCCTGGGTGAAGGTGTGACAAGTTTGGTATCAGAGCCTAAGTTTATGAATTATTAGAGGATTAGGTGGAATTTGATTAGTTATGTAAGGTTTAATTGATTTGGTAGAGGGATGTGGAATGATGGTATTAGTGTATAGTATTATTGCTTTGGTGACTAAGACAAGTTAGTTTGCATGGTATTTTGTAAAAAGTATAGATGACTACAAGAAAGAAAGAAAAGGGTGCTACAAATGATAGGGCTGCCACTAACGAGTATGCGTACCTAATGATCCAGAGATCAAGAAGCAAGTGATGGAGGAGGCCCATTACTCTCGTTTCACAGTTCATCCGGGAAGTACGAAGATATATCGAGACCTGAAAGAGATATTTTGATTGAATAATATGGTGGAATAATATTTTGATGACCCCAGTTCTGATTGCACTTTTTGGCTGGCGCTCTCTTTTATATCCTATTTAGTTTATATATGTACTTTTATATTGCACGCTCAAGTGATTTGTCTTGCCTAGGAAATATGTGAATTCACAAGGGCAAATCTTCGCGGGGCTTTGTTTGTTGGAGCTAATCTTCAAAGTGCAAACTTGCAGGGCAATTTTTTCTCCTTGTGTTGATTATTTCTCTATTGTCTTTATATCATCTTTTTAAGTCTTTAAGACATGTATGGAAATTAGTACCGGAGTGGCTATCGGACACGTACTATAATTGGAGCTTGAGTTAGCGGGGTTCCAACAACAAACATATATCCTACAGTTTTTAAATTGTGGCTTTATGTTTGAAACTTATGAGGCTAAACACCTTTGGTGATGGGATAGCTCTAAAAGTACTCAACTTATTGTTTGACCAAAGTTTTTTGTAATTTCCTCCCAGTTCTCTCCCTAAAAATTATGAATATTTGTATATTCGTAAATGTGCATCTGTCATTTGTTCTATTTTCTCTTGCTATGGAACTTCTTTCTCTACCAGATTTTCAATTTTTGGTCTGCTTGACCACATTTGTTGTAGAAGAACCAACCTTCTGCACTCTAGATATTTCTTCTCTCCCCCCCTCTCTCTCAACCTTCTACACATTTGTTGTCAAAAAGTTTTTTCTCCTGTTATAGGAGTGGACATAATGCATTACTAGCATGATAAATGTCATATGGGAAAGTGAAAGTGATGAAAGATAGAGTTGTCCTTTTCTATTCTTCTGATACCTATATATATGAATCAAGGGTGAGAGGTAGGGTTAACAATTGGATTGGCCCCTTTTCACAATTCTAGTCGTCTTTCTTTCTCTATAACAACTATCCTAAACTTGACAATGGTAAACTAGTTTACAACTAATAACTATGTTCTTCCGTTTCTTGTTTGGTTTGGCTGGGTCTGCGTGGGGGCACTTGTTTCTTTTTGGGAACTCGATGGCCTTGGACCCCCCCAAGTTTTTTTTTTGGGAAAAGAATAAGACCTATTGATTCCTTGTCTTCAGTTATCCATAGATGCATTGGTAGGGTCACTTCTTTCTTTTTGGGGAACTAGGAAGCATTGTCATGCCTTATTTTTTGGAATAAGTTGTGTTTGTCTCCTGTCTTCATTTATTCATATAAGTTGTCTCCAACCTAAGTAAAGACCAGAAACACAATGGATATTTTAGTATTGATTTTTTTTTATAGCCACCCAATGTGAGTGGGAGGTTTGGCAGGACCCCTACCTGTATATATCTAAAAAGAAAAAAGTACAAGAGAGGGAGACAAAGAGCCAAGTCTCCATAAGTACAAGGTGGGAGGAAAAGTCAAAAGTACAAAGTGGGATCAATTTTGGTGTCTTTTGTGATAACGAAGAGTGCTATTGGATGAATAGGTGGAGTGGCTACTACAAACTTGGCGTTCACATTGTCTCCCATAAAGGTCAGGAGGAATGACACTTAGTACGCTAAGTGATCTTCAAAATTTTAATTTGCATCTTGAAAGATTAAAAATTTGCCGATTGCACACTCAATCAAATAAAAATATAGTAATGTTGTCCAAAATCATATGTACGTTGCTTTTTTGACAACTTTTTTTTGAAAACTTCAACTGATTTGCTTCAGAATAGAATTTCAATTGCCCATCAATGAATCATGTATCATATGGTGTAGAAGTTACGATGAGCACCCCCACCCCCACCCCCTCGGCACAAAAGAAGCTTTTCTTTTCATCCATTAAGCCTTTTAATGATGTTAAGTTTGAATTAATTAAATGCTCGCAATTTCATGACATCATATGGTGCTAAAGTTAAAAAAAAACCATTTCCAGATATCATGAATCACAAAAAAAATAGGAAAATGAATTGTGAAAACTCAGATATTAAAAGTAAATTTTCCCTATCCAATGTAAACAAGGCAAATTGATGCTACTTTCTATTGAGGGTCACTTCATACAAGATAGGGATAATGTTGGCATAATTATATTAGTGAGGAAAAAAAAAGATATTCGCAACACCAAGTTCTATTCAGTGTTGAATACAGGAATTCTTTCATAATCTTCCAGCAATTAAAAATAATAAGTTAGAGGTACTCAAGAAAAAAAGCAAAAAATTGAGACTCCACCAATACTTTGAACCTAGTTTCTTTCAGTTGGAATTTTATAAAATGTAGAAATGTTTTAAAACTCTTAGGTGGTGGCCCAACATTTTGATGAATTTCTTCAGGAGCAGTTGGGCACTAAAGTGAAATGAATCCACTGCCAGTTAGGCACCAAAGTAATGCCAATGGCACCCACACTCACTAATCTATACCCACTAGCCGTTTGATATAAGGCTACCACCTCCACTCACAAAATACACACTGACTTGCACTCTTATCTGTCAATGGATTGAATTTTGATCCGAATCTGATTAGTCGAATATGAATTATTAATTTTTACCTATTATCCAAATCTATTATGTTATATTTAATGGATTCGGATATGAATTTATCAAATTTGATCCGAATTGTATATATACCTTTTATTTTTATATTTTATATCCCGTGTGAGTTTATATACATCGATAACTTTTCATCTGCAACATTTTTTTCCTTTTTTCTTCTACTTCACTATTTATAACTAAAATTGAGGTTAGTATATTTAATTTATGTTGCTTGTTAAGGCTTCAAATGAGTAATCATTATAATTTTTTGGTTCTAACGAGCTAAATTTGTTAAAATTTGTGAGATATTTGTAGGTTGATTTTATTTTGTACACAAACAAATCGGATCGAATTTTTGAATTGGATATCCGAAAGTTAATGGATTCGGATATGGATTACAATTTTCAAATCTGTCGGATAATCGGGTCGGATCGAATCACGTAAATTATATTCGGATTCGGATATGATAGAATTTAGCCCATATCAAATCCGTTGACAGGCCTACTCTTATTTCCCCTCTTATATATCTCTCTCTTTTACCAATTTGTTATTATTATATATTATGTATTTTTTTAGATTCTTGATATTTTAGGCAACAAGATCAAGACTTGATAATTTTTCTCTATCGTATGTGCCCGATGTGAAGAGTGGCTGCTAGCTTGGGATTGTATCTTAAAGATTTCATTGCCAATAATATGTGCACGTAGGGAGGCCACAAGAGCTTTAGGACAACGTTTTATACACCTCTCCAAATCGAAGGTGATCACTTTATTTGCTTTTATCTCAATTCTTTTTCAATTATATATTTATTTGTGAGCTATATAATTTTGTGGTAAATATTTTACTAGTATTGATATAATTTAAATCTATATTTCTCCAACAAAATTAAACGGTGGCCACCATTTTCTCGAATTATAATTTACGTCAAACTAATTTTTGTACTAAGAGACCCGTAAATCTGAAACAAAATAAAGTATTTAGAAGCATACAAGTCCCCAAAAAAAGATGAAATTTTTTGAAGTTATAAAATCAGGACCAGGAAAAAAAATAGTGTAGAAATTAAAATTATTACAACACAAGATGAATGGTACTGATAGAGTGCAATTCGACACTCCAAGGCAAAAGTTCAAAAAAATAAAATAAAATAATTTCTACTTCTTTAAAATCACTTTTCTATAAAATATTTCATCACTGCCGCCACTGCCTCACCATGCTGCCTCCACCCCCGCCACACATTTTTTCTTTTAATATTTTTCTGTTTGAGCATTCAAACGGTGTTTGTTTAATGAAAGCACTTTTTAATAAAATACTTTTAAAAAATAATTGTTTAAGAAGTGCTTTTTGAATTTTATAAGAAATCCTGAACAAAACCTAACTACTGTATGCAGTCATTCAAAGCATCCAATATGTCATAACGAACATCCTCATCAGGTTCCTGAAAGCCAAATGCAGTTCAAACAGATCAATATAAGAGCAAAAACTCCACTATTTAAAGTTCTAAAAAAAAATAAGTGAAAAAAAAAATATTATTTGACATTATTAAGCCTAAAAAATCAGGTAAGATAGACACAACTGACCTCATCTGAAGCTTCGTTTAAAGCACGTATGACCCTATCAGATAACTCCTCGACGTATTGCATAGCGTGATCATAGTCCTGTGGGTCGCTGCTTTCTACAACTTCTCTAGCTGAATTCAGTATCTTTGGCATGGCTATTGCACAAAGTAAAAAGACAGCATAAGAAAATTGACTAAGATCTACGCACACACGCGCGCGCTAACAGATAGTAACAATTCGAGTAAATTACAGTTTTACCCCTCTAAACTATTATCCTTATTTTATTTTGTACCCTTAACTATAAAATTTTTCACATTATATCAATTGGAGTGATATGAAATAAAATTGATACTTTAAGGTATAATATGAGAAATTTTATAGGTAAAGGTAAAAATGAAATAAGAGTAATAGTTCAAGAGGATAAAGTGTAATTTACCCTAATAATTCCAATCGGTCTAGTACCTGAAGCAGCAGCCATTCTAATTGCTTTGGCAGAATAACATTTCCGAGGTAGAACCAGTGCATCAGCAAGAAGTGGATCCGGATATAGTCGCCAAAATGGAATCAGTGCATCATCAACAGGTGGATCTTGACCCCATTTCAAAAATTGAACCAGTGCATCAGCAACCTAGATGATTTACAAATGTTTAAAAAACCACTGCCATAACGAATTTAACAAGGGATACTTAAAATTAGACGTATCAAAATTTACCCGACCAATCTCGGGAACAAGTAATTTCGTCAACTCATCAACACACAAGCACAGCACGCGACAAGCCATAGCCATAGCCTTTTCCATTTTATTTTCTCCATAATACCTACGTGTAATACCAACAACAGTGCAATAAAAATTAAAGTCGTTGAATTAAGAAAGTGAGTTTGGTTGGATAACAAGAAACATCACTATTCATGTGTTTGTGTGTGTATATTATATATATATATATAGAGAGAGAGAGAGAGATCACTTTAAAATATTAAAAATATCACTATTATGGAACTATATTTTGTTAGAACGATGTTGTAACCAACCGAGGAACATCTTTGTAAACTTGAGCAGCAGCAGCATCAAACACAGGGGACATGAGAATTTCCAGGACAGGGGAAAAATCCCGCTCTTCGTTTCTCCAAAGTTCTTCCCATGCCTGCAATACAAAATGACATTGAAGAAATGAAAAGACAACATAACAGGCTTCACTTACTGTCTGCTGGGGCAGTTAATATACTATGCACATTAATTATGATTGAAGAAATCAAAGGCTAACCACCAACAAAATATGGTCTCTACTAGTACCTCTGAAAACCTCGCAACCCTCCAAAACATCCCCCGCTCTGTAAAACAAATTCCCATCACGAACTCCTGGACTTCCTAAATTAAAAATGAACGACATATAAACTCCATCATGCCAGCTAATTAAATAATTAAAGTGGTTCTATGTACGTTGCCCACAAGTAATTCATGTGCATGCAATTTACATATCAATGTGGATAAAAGGCGATACCACGGTATCTCTTGTCACAATTCTATCATCCCCACGTACCCCCACCTCCACTCCTATTGGATCCACCCATCCCAACACCGACTCAAAACCTGAATAGTTACTTATTATTTTGCTAAATTAAGGAAAATGCAAAATTTAAATTTAAAATAGTTTTATGGGAATAGTTATATAAGTCATATGAAATGATTTAATTTGATAAGATCAATGCACTATTATTAAATCATTCAACATTATAAAAATCTATTACTTGATGAGGAAAGATAGAGAATAGTAGTGAGGAGTTTGAATGGGGTTGAAAGTTTAATCACAACAAACTTTTGAGTAAGTTGAAAACGGATAAAGAGAGTGAGAGACTGATATGTGCAAATTAAAATATATTTAAAAAAAAAAAATCTTAAAATTAGTATCTAAGTTTTAAAACTCATACAAGTACATTTAAATACAAAAACATAGGAAAAAAATATGCCAATTTTAGATTGAGATAATGAGTGTAAGATTTAGCCATACAGGGTCCAAAAAACGCTTATATTTGTTGTTTTTCGTAACATAAATGCATATGATTTATTTGACAATGGGCTGGTTGGGATATTGTACTTGCAATATTAAATGATGATATACCTTTGATACTATAAGACAACTCCTTATACTCCCATCCAAGTGTTCCCTTAGATTGTCCCGAGTGCAGCAATATTCACTGAAAACTAGAATTGCTGAAGCAGCACTGCCCTGCAGCATACATATAACAAAGAATCGACGTGAATTTTTTGTTGTTATAAAAGAACGAACATAGTTGATGAAGTTAATAAAACAAGGGCAAGGACGAAAACTACCAATAATGTTCACAATAATAACGATAATGACGACGAACACTAACAATGTCCATTATCTCCTGAGCCATTCATTGCATCTAATCACAAGAAATGAAAAACAAACAAAGAAGCAGTACCGAGCAAAATATAGACAAAAACAACATGAACGAAGTCATGCCTTCATAAATGGTTCAAGGTCCAAATAGCAGTAATTTACATCTTACAAACATAGCCCTAATAGGCAATGGCCATTATCAGCAGGATTGCACACCAGCCAAACATTTCTTGAAGTTAAATCTCCCCTAATACAACACCCGAATAAAGATGAACAAGAACTAGCAAACATCAAGCAAGTGGCAACAATTGCAAAGGTAGCTTCCCACATCATACAAAAATACAGTGAATAAAACTTACCTGGATGACACTGGACAATTCAAAAACTTAACTTCAATTGTAGCTTATCAATATTCTGTTGGACTAAAACAGATTTTAGTCATTAAAATTTGATTTTTGGTCAACTTTAAACTTAAATTAAAGTGGGACTCGCTCCTTACTTCAAATAAATTTTTGTGCGTTCGTGTTCTACTCCCTGAAGACAATAATGTGGTATATTTTCAATCAATGGGCTTTTGGTCCAATAGTATTTCTTGCCTTGTGAAGGCTTTGCCTTCTTGAGGTCAAGAGTTCAGGCCCTCCCCCTCCCCTCTCAAAAAAATAAAAAAAAAAGTTAAAAAATAAAATGGTATATTTTCTTGCTTAAATCTAGTAAGAAATGAATGAGAAAATAGGCTCCAAAGTTTCCCTTTGATTTATGGAAAGGGTGGGATTATTCCCACCCCATTTAATTTATTATTATCAAACTACAAAGCCCACCCCTTCTATACCCACCACATTAGTAACTAAGTTCACCCTGTGCTACATACACTCCATTAATAGTTAAGCTCACTTATTCTATGTATACCCCTTTAAATAAAGAGGTCATTGTAAGAAAAAAAAAAAAAAGAACGAAACAAGGAAAAAACAGAAAAAAGAAGTCAACCGAAATAAGAAGGAAAAAAAAACTAAGTAAAGATTGAAGGAACAAACAAAACTACGAGATGCAAAACCGAGTATAAATAAAAAAATAAACATCAAGCATAGATACAAAATCAAATAAGGAAAAAAAAAACAAATATTGATGCAGAACTTTAACAAGATAAAAAAAAACAAATAATTTGAAAGTATACATATATATACACGCATATAAATTTTAAATAAAAAGCTAATTAAATTTGACAGAAATATCAAAACATACCGAAAATAATAAAAATCTATATAACAAACATGAAATCAAACATAAAATTAATTTGAGCAGTAATATTAACTTGTATCTTATTGAACAATTCATATTGAAAAATAATTTTTGTGTGTGCATGTAATGAGATAGAGAATAAAGCTCTAATTATGACAAAATATAAAGTATGTTTACTTACTAAAAGGAGTGTGTGTAGTATAAGGTGAACTTAGTTACTAATTGGGTGGGTATAGAAGGGATGAACTTAGTAGCTTGATAATAAGAAATTAAATGGGGTGGGAATAGAAATTTGTGGGGGTAGGAATAGCCCCACTCTTACGGAAATAGAAGTTGTGCAATGTGGGATTTGACATGAATCCCACATTAGTTGGGAAAAAAATTCTACATGAGCATAAATAGACTAAGTTTGTTCTATGAGATTGGACACTAAGGCGTACCACAATTTTATAAGCGGAGTGAACGCTGCATGTCTTCAGTTTAATCACACACATGCGTTGCTCGCTTCGCCATGACCCGGCCTGGCCGGACACAAGTGTTGGTTAGACCAAACCTTATCTTTTTGAAAAAAAATTGTTTAAAGAATTGAGTGTAAAGTTCTTAATCCGAAATATAATTTCGGTACCCGTTGGATTTAAAGTTCACACTGATTCAAATTAGTGCTCCCTTTAGTAATAAATTTTAGTTATATCTGTTCAAGAGTAAACAGTAACACAAAATGGTATCTTCTGAAACACGGCAGAAGAAATTGTTTTATTTCCAAACTTCACCTTCAACAAGCGTAGATTTATTTTTATCCCGATCCCAAATCATGTGTCTTTTTAGGTACTTTGGCAGATTATCAAGGTTAGTACAAACATACATAAGAGTTAGGTTAGTCCAGTTCAGTTGATTGTGTAATATCGAAGGTGAAACATCTGAAGGTGAATGAATAAGATTAGCCTTCTAGTGTGCCTCCGAAGCTATACTGGGTCTAGCTGACTGACCTTCTATCTAAAGCGTGTTTGTCGTCGTGGCCTTCAGATGATCTCTTTGCTGGCTAGTCTGATCTCATGTGTACCCAGTGCCTAACCTTATTCTCCAAGTCACCGATATTGCCTATGGAATTTCCGCTCCAAAATGGAGAGTCTTGTCTGGGTTGTATCCGTTCGACATGATGACTGTCCGGATCACTCATTATTCTCTCTACACCCAGATTAACTCTATTATGCATCATTGAATTTTGGCATTTAAGGCAATCTCATATAGTCCTATTTTCGGCATTAGCAGTTCGCATTTGAGAGTACACAACACAATTTCTAGTTCTCTGGGCAAGTAGATTAGAGTACTATCTCTATTCACGTGAATACCATTATATGTTGAGAGACAAACACTTTGATTTCTATAAGCACCAAGTGTACATCTAAAGGTGAGTGAACAAGATTAGCCTTCTAGTGTACCTCCGAAGCTATATTGGGTCTAGCTGACCGACCTTCTATCTAAAGTGTGTCTGTTGTCGTGGCCTTCGGATGACTTCTTTGCTGGCTAGTCTGATCTCTTGTGTACCCAATGCCTAACCTTATTCTCCAAGTCACCGACATTGCATGTGGAATTTTCGCTCCAAAAAGGAGAGTCTCGTCTAGGTTGTATCCGTTCGACATGATGACAGTTCGGATCACTCACTATTCTTTGTATACCCAAATTAACACCATTATGCATCACTGAATGTCGACATTTAAGGCAGTCTCATATAGTCCTATTTTCGTCATCAGCAGTTTGCATTTGAGAGTACACAACACAATTTCTAGTTATTTGGGCGAGTATATTGGAGTACTACTTCTATTTGCGTGAGTATCATTGTATACTGAGAGACAAACGCTTTGATTTCTATAAGCACCAAGTGTGGCGGTAAAATTTGTCTTAAAAACATAATGTCAAACACTAGTCTTGATGGTTAGGTACTATGGAAGAATGGAGGACTCTACGAGCTTGCAAGAGGAACTTTGGGCAATCCGGAAGGGCCTTGAACTCGTCCAAAGTAGAGGGTTAGGACCAGTGATGGTAGAAAAAGATTCCCTCGAGTTATCAAATCTTCTTGTTTTTAAGCCACAAGAAACACACCCCAGCAAAGCACTCATTGCCAAGTGTTTTCAACTAATGGAGACGAACATAATACATATTGTGCATACACGCAGGGAAGGAACACCAGTGTGCTGATTTCCTTGCTAACTTGGGAGTCCAACAAGAAGATGCCATGGTGGTTCTTGAAGATCCCCCACCTCAACTGGGGAGACTGCTGAATACAGATTTAGCTAGTGTTGCATTTACTAGAAAGTCTATTTAGTTTTGGTTTAATTTTCCAATGTACCAAAAAAAAAACACTAGTCTTGATTTGAAGAAATTTCAATAACAGTTCCTGATCTGCAAACGAGTTAGTTTATATATTGGTTTAATTACAAATTTATGTGTAATTATTTCGTACATACTTAGAACTGCTTCATGCATACTAGTATAACTATTTCGTTCTTGACTGTTAATATTTATTCTAAGTTGCATGATATAAATACGAGGTTTTAATAAGTAATTTTATTATATTTGGAATACCACAAACAACAAATTCAAGAATGTGATGTAAAAAATAGATCCAGTAACAAAAAGGGAGCAGTAGAAGAAGGAAGGGCTAAATGAACAAATGCTTCCAAAACATTCATGACCCCCACTCAACAATTAACAAACCTCTTAAACATGTGTAGTCGTGACATACATATAATGCTTGCACAATTAAACTACATGATCCCCACTCAACAATTAACAAACCTCTTACACATGTAATATGCAATGTTAAAGTACAAATTCATAAGTTTCACATTCCCTAACAGTTTAAACTTTTAGAATAGATAATTGTTTAATATAGTATCAGAGCAGAAGTCCAGTGTTAAGGTCTCGTCGCCACCAGATCATAATTTTTTTTTCATGTGCTAGACATAAAATCTAGCCTATATATAAATATCATCATATGTAAAAAAATAAATACTTGAGTTACATTCTTCCTAACAACTTAAACTTTTAGAATAGACAATGATTCAAAACAATAAAAATAAATATCATCATCGAGTGATCTCTTCTTTCATAAAAATGGTAGACTATAATTTGCATACGAAGGGCAATTGAATTGTACTTGTCCGTGAGATAGACAACTAGTACTTTTATGAACAAAATTTTATTCCTTCATATTTAGGAAAAATAGCTCAGGAAGTGTTGGACAAAAATTGATTTTTTTTTTTTTTTGGTAGACTTTGAGCCTATATTAAAGTGGGACTCTCTTATGAGTTTGAATAATTTTTTTTGAGTTCGTGTTCTATGTATTCCGCGAGAAGAATTACGTAATATATTCATTTGTTCAAATTGAGTAAGAGCTCAATGAGAAAATAGACTATAACGTGATACTCTTAGAATGTGGAAATAAAGGTTGGGGCAAAGTGGGATTTGACACTAATTTCACATTGGTTGGGCAAAAATACTTAAGTTGCACTTTGGGTTTCACCTTCCATTATGCAATTGAATCAGTTTTATGTATTACTGTTTTACTCTTAATTGTATGATTTATATAAAAAATATCAATAAGTATTTTGCGTACATGACACATCCTCCTAACAGAAAGAAGGAAAAAGCTTGTCATCTATGTTAAAAGAAAACAACTAAAATGTGGATTTCCTCATAAATGTTTAGAGTCCATTAATTCGTTGAAAAGGTTAGCAAGATTGAGAGTCATGTCCCAAACAAGTTCAAATGCAGAGTAAAAGTACATAAATAAGCCCACTAACCCGCATTTCTTGAATTGGGGAGTCATTCATCACTTCAGCTAATGCAGGCAACACGAGGTGACATCCGACTTGTAAGTGGTTGCCCAAATCTGTAGCCAACTTCTTAATTGCACGAATAGATGCATTCTGCACGACAGTGTCGTCATCTTTAAATAAGCTCAAAAGCATCGACATTACTTGTTCGAAATTTATTCTCATCACCTGTGTCCAAAAAATGAAAAATTAAAAAAATTTATCCGAAAAATCTCCGATCCATAATGATGTTTGACAATCAATGGATCATATTAAATTGTCAGCATTGGACTAAAACTAGAGAGCACTCCTTGACTCCTTGTCATGCACGGATTTTTTATTTCTTCTTTCCATCGTCTTACCTCCAAATCCTCTTCAACTCTAGGGAAGTGTGAGTAGACCTAAGGGGGCCATGCCCCCCCCCCCCCCCCTCTGCCCCCCTCTTTCAAATTTTAAAAATTACCATTCTTCCCCCTATATTTTCAAAAAAAATTATTGGTAACCTCTAATTTTCCAAAACACCCAATATTTAAGTTTGTCACTTAATGTATTCAAAAAGATCAATGAATTTAGTAACCATTTAGAATGTAATTAAATGGATGAGTGTCGTTTGTACTAACGAAAACACTTGTTAGATTATTTTGATGATCCGGAGAAAAAATAAGTGATTTTTTTGCAACCATAATTTATTTATAGACATAAAGTTAGATTATAAACAAGAAAAAAGAGGATGATAATGTTGTCACAAATAAAATTTTATGATGGTATGATCCAATTTTTGAGTTTTGTGCTCAAAATTAATTTTTTCAATGACATTACATAAAAATTAAATTTAATAGGTTTTTCATAAATAAAAATTTATCATTAACAATGACGATTGAATAACCTCATTGAATTAAATTTTTGTCATAAAATTTTGGTTCACTCTAATATTACTAGACAAATACATATTAATGTGTTAAAATGGAATTCATTAAAATAAAAAGAAAATGCTTCTCTTTTCTGTTAAGAGAAAACAAGTAAAATTTGGACGCACTTATAAAGTACATAAATAAGCCCACTAACCTCCTCATGCAAGCGAGAGTGTAATAAATGTTTAAGTAATTGCTGAATTGCTTCAATAGCTGCACACCGCACGCGACGGTGGGCATTTGGAAATGGACTCAAAACCATTGGCACTGCTTGTGTCAAATTTTCTATCTTCACCTGTGCCTAGAAAATGAAAATAAGTCTTTAGAACATATCTTAGCATTAAACTAAAACTAACTGGCACCTCGTGCCATCGCCAAATTTGTTAAAGAAGTGGGGGAAGAATTTAATTGGAATGAGGTAATTAAGCATTTAGAAAGAGAAGTCTTCTCATTCTTAAATTGATTATTTTTTATATAGAGAGAGAGAGAGATGTAATGAAAAACAAATAGAAAATAAATTGTGAAAGACAACCGATCACAAAACATAAATTAAAGTAATAACAAGAAAGCAATTAAGTGAAATGACGTCAAAAACTCAACTCCTTTGTTTTGTTTTTTTGACCAAAAACACCATGCGGTAACAACAAAATAAATGTAAAAACAAAAGCAATTATAAAAAGCAAAGCTCAGATACCTCACGGCAAATCTCTATACTCTGTGCGAGCACAATGAATGCGTTATACTTCTTTTGCCACTCAGCAGCTTTCAAATACGCCCGTAACACTTCCAAAACAATAGAAAACATATCATTCCTACGCGTCGCAATAAACAGCATATCCAAACATCTCCTCCAACGCCAATGATTACTTCTCTCCCATGCAGACACATAATCCGCATTATGATCATCATCATTAATATAATCCAACATTTTCATCAAAATTTCAAACAACTCCCTCACATTCTGCTGCAGCCAAGGCGCTATCTCCTCGACCTTCACCAATTTCGAAAGGAACTCAATGGCCAAACGCCTCGTCCCTACGTTCAAACCATCATTATTCGCAATCTGCCACATTCTCTTCACCCACTCCTCAATTTGCCCCACCAAAAACCTCGGTTCCGCCAACTCTATCAACAACTCCAACACCTCGCCGGCCATCGCTTCGTCCCTATCCTCCAACACTTTCTCCAACATGGACAGCATCGAAGTCAACAAGTCCGAACACTGAGAGAAATTAATTGCGGCCCCCAAAGCTGCAACACGCACATCCCATTCTATCTCTTTTAACAAACACTGCCATAAAATTGAATGCAACTTATCATCCAAGCCAAAAAATCTTAAAAACAGAAATATATTTGATATCAATTAATTTAAAAAAATGGTGGGAATGGTTATTAATTAAAAAAAGTGATTAAAAATTTAAATTTAAAGTAGTTTAAAAAAAAATGATGGGAATAGTTACAAAAGTCACAAGCATTTTTTTTTTTTGGGAACCAAAATCTCCATATGGTAATAGCAAAATAAATGTAAAAACAAAACCAACTATGAAAAGCAAAGCTCTAATACCTCCCGACAATTCCATGTAATTATACTCTTTGAGAGCGCAATGAGTGCGGCATGAGTGCGCTTTTGCCCCTCAGGAGCAGCCAAATACGCCGGAAACACTTTCAAAGCAACAGTCCAATTACCATTCCTATACGGCAAATTCGTTAGCATATCCACACACCCCTGCCAAGACCCATAGTTATCCGTCTCCTCATTATTGTCCCACGTCTCCTCCATATTAATTTCAAACTCCGTCCCAAGTTTCAGCTGCCTGGGAGTCGTTCTCTCAACCTCCGCCAATGTTAAAACGAACTGGACCAATGTCAAAACGAATTCAATGGCCAAACGCCTCGTCTCTTTCTCCAAACTATGATCATCGACCATCTGCAATATTGTCTTCACCATCTCCACAATTTGTTTCCTAAAAAACGTCCGCTTCATTCCTGCCAAATTTATCGTTTCATTCCCACTATACAACGCCTTCAACGTAGACATCATCGCTGTCAACATATCCTGAAAATTGACCAAATCTTTTTGTTCTAAACGTAGAATGAAATTAATTGCGGCCTCCAACACCGTGATACGCACATCCTCCCCTCTGTTGTTGTTTTCAAACACTGCAATAAAACTGAATGCAACTCCTTATTCAAGTTAACTGAATGCATCTCCTTCAGTCCCTCTGCTAAATGAGCACCAATCAACAACGCCCTCTCTTTATCAGATTTTACAAGTTGAAATAAAAAGGGTAAGAATTCGGGCCATTCTTTTTTAGGTAAAAGAGAAGCTGCAAGCGCTGATACAGTGTGGCAGAGTTCTTTATTGATTGGTCTTGTAGGTGTGTCAACGGATGTGTCAATTAATTTCAAGAGACCGAGTTTTAGAGTCGATTGAGTTTCGGTAGGAAAACGGCGGAAGGGCGCGTAATTTTTTTTGACGAGAGTCATGCCAAGGAGGTCGGCGGAAATGGTACATGAGTTGAGATCTAGGTGGGAGGAGGAGAGCACGCGATAAAGCTTGTTAGCGAAGAGATGTGGGTCGGGTTTATTTGCGCAGATTTCGAAAATCGACATGGCGTCGGAGCGCGTGTCGTTGGAATCGGACATAAAATCGGTGATTAGCTCTTCCAACTTGTCGGTTTCACCGGATTCGCAGATGGCTTTGGCTTTCGCATTCTTTTCAAGCATTGTAAGTCCCACCATGGCTGAGTTGGAATTTTGGATAGGAGAGAGATCAGAGATGGTAGATGAGGCGCTTGCTCTGTTTGGGTCAGCTGACAGTGGAAGAAAGGTTTACCTTAGAGAGGGAGATAGAAGAGGATGGAGGGGAAGGTCCAACGCGTACCCCCCCCCCCGACTTAAAGGCTGATGATTAAACCAAACATTATTCAGATTTATTATTTAAACCCGTTTGCAATCTTGAAACTTTATTAATAAAAAAAAAAAATAACATCATCCAGCTAACATTTACTTCTCACATCAACAAAAAAAAAATTATTAAAAATTTATAATGTTTATCCTTACACGTCGTCACTGATTCCATCTTAGACTTTGTCTTTTGTTTCCCTCTCATTTTCTACACTCTCTGACACCTCCAAATACCGCCTTATGTTATGTCTTTCAATTTTATTATTATTTCTCCATACAACTTTCCTTCCCAACTTATTTATATGCTTCCTCTGTTGATTGCATTATTAGACCATCTTTAATTTTGATTCAACCCAATATTTACGTAAAAAGATTGATTTGATATAAAACAATAAACAAACTCAAATATAAAAAAAGGACAAATTTAAATTTAAAATAATATTAAATATGAATATTGAATCTTTAAAAGAGAATAAAATTTGATCATTAAAGATTTGAGTAAAATTTAAATCTTACTTAATTTGGTATAAGTTTGAAAAAATGGATTGAAAGTTGCTTTTACTCAA
Organism: Ilex paraguariensis; assembly: GCA_963454935.2. Taxonomy (NCBI): domain Eukaryota; kingdom Viridiplantae; phylum Streptophyta; class Magnoliopsida; order Aquifoliales; family Aquifoliaceae; genus Ilex; species Ilex paraguariensis. The sequence continues at coordinate 29,989 of CAUOFW020002770.1, forward strand.
ATTAAAATTTGAATCAAGGTTTGTGGCTATTCTTATTTAAATATTTTGTAAAAATTAATCAAAATCAAAGTAAATAAAAAGGCAAGAGATTATGAATTGTTACTAAAATGATGCAAATGAAACATTAAAGTCTAAAATGAGACAAATTTTCATACATTAAAAATCTCCATTGCAATTAACCCTAAAAAAATTCCAATTGTTGACCCACTGATTCCATCTTTAGATTTTTTGTCTTTTGTTTTCCTCTCATTTTCTCCTCTCTCTACCCCTCCAATACTGCCTTAAGTCTTTAATTTTAATATTATTTCTCTATATACCCTTACTTTCCAACTTATTTACAGGGTTTCCTCCGTTGATTGCGGTAGGCCATCTTTAATTTAGAGAGAATTCACTTTATTTTTACAAAAGTAATTCCGTGTTGGGCCTCTATTTGATGACTTTTTTTGGCATCAAAGAGCAGTACAAAAGTTAGGTTCGTTGATGTTTCGCTTGAATGAAATTTGTTTTTTTTATATAAAATGTCAATTAGAAGAAGTAATTTTAGCATTACAAATCATGATAATTTTTTCCAATGAATTTTAATGTTTCTAAATTACTTTTCCAATGAAGTAATTTTAATGTTGCAGCCACCCCCACGCTCACCTACCTTCACCATACTTACCACTGCTGCCATGTGTCACTATTCATCACACTATCACCTAAAAGCATTTATCATCGCCCATCACCACCATCGTCACCGCCCACCACTATCATCGCTCATCACCACCGTCGTCGTCGAACTACAACCATCGCCAACCATCATCATTGTCGTCCATCACCACCCACACCAACCACCACCACCGTCGTCACCCCGCGGCTACCACTACCATCATCGTCACCCAAATCCACCACCACCATCATCGTTGTAATCCACAATTGCCACCACCACCACGGTTGTCACCACCCACCACAACCATTACCACTGCCGCCCACCATCACTAACACCGCTCACCCCTTTTATAATTGGTACTTAAATTTCTTTATCTCTTATTTATGTTTGTAATTTGATTTTAGATGTGAATACAAATATATTTATTGTTGACCATTTTTTTATTATTTCGTACATTCAGGACGAGAATAATAAACTAGTTCTTTCATATGTTAACTAATAGTTAATCTTGGAAGTATGGAGTTACAATGTTATATTCCTTTACAGATTGAATGACTACAGAGACGTTTGAACATGGAGCTCGAGTTGAACATGGTGCATACAGAAATATGTATGATGCTCTTCATAAGATTTTACCGAATTGCCCCCAATTATCCTAAGTAATTTTCAACAAATTCACTCTAACTACCACTTATTTTGATTTTTAAATCGATCTCTAGTTTTGTCATAATTCAATTAGTGTGAGTGTAATCTCCCATATAATTTTAGGGTCAGCCAATTCTCATCCCATTTAATGCTCTTATTTTAAATTACTAAGTCCACCCCCCTATTAATGATTAAGTTCACCTCCGTATTCATCCAAGAAATTGAAACAAAAATAGTAATTAAAATGAAATTTCAATTTTTGAGATGATCTAGAATATTTGAAGGTATTTTGAGATATTTTGATATATTTTTATTAATGTTTTCAAAATATTTTAATGTGTTTGAAGATATTTTAGTATATTTTGACTAATATTTTAAAAATGAATTATTTATTTTTATTATTTTTCAAAAATATTTTTTTACTAAAATAATACACCAAAATAAAATTTTAATCATAATTTATATAGTAAGGTTAAAATAAAATAAAATGAATTTAATTTTAATTAGTGAATATAAACATGATGAGTTTAGTAACTGATGCGAAGAACTTAATAGTTTGAGGTAAAATGATTAAGAGTAATACTATTTGTACCTAAAAATTTAACCTAATTTACTGATATAATGATGTGACTTCAGCAGAACAATTGGATCAATACCAAATTTTAATATTTGATAGGTCCCATAGTCAATTCAAATGTCATAGTAGGTTATGTCAGCAAATTAGGTCCCAATAACATTATTCACTGATTATATAAGGTAAAAAAAGAAAGAGGAGATTTAAGGGCGAAACCGTTAGTTTTATACTACTAATACAAATTTCCGTAAATAGAATTATAATCTAAACGTCGTCGTAACAGCACTTAAAAAAACAACCGTCCCAAATCAATGACCCGTCGGGTCGAGTGAATATCATCGTCAGGGTATAAAAACCTTAAGGCGGTTCCAAACTGACAGTCAATACGTCAAGCTCCTCTGTTTTGCCGGCGAATCAGCTCTGACTAGTGATCATGTTCTCCGATGTCTCTTCTTCGCTGGTCCGCCTAAACATCGGTGAGCAGCGATTCTCTCTCTCCCTCCCTGTTTTTGTGTCTGTTGGTGTATGTGTGTGTGGTGGGCAAATTGGCTTTGAATTGATCGATTTTTTCGGTAGTTGGAACCCTAACGAATCATGATCAAATGATGAAAGTTTTACCACACGCACAGTGGGAGACAGTTCAGATGCACATATTAACCCTGATTATGTGTTTTGAAGCTTGAAATTGTCGACTTGTAAATGGGTTTTGGTGAAAATTAGATCAGTTTTTGAACTAATTTGTTTTTTAACTCACAGGAGGAAAGAAGTTTTGCACGACGGTTGATACACTGACCCAGCGGGAGCCTGAATCGATGCTTGCGGCAATGTTCAGTGGTCGCCACACTATCTGCCAGGATTCTGAGAAGGTATATATGCACACACAAACACGCCCATATTCTACATTTGTTAACAGCCTATTTTATTTGTGTATTTATTTCCTTTTAATCGCATTACGTCTACCTTTTTCTGATCAGCTATTGCATTATGTCTACTGTGCTGTTTACATATTATTTTCCCCTATTATAGGGTGATTTCTGAATTTCTTTTGGCTCCATTTTACCCTTTGCATTTGAGAATCCTTGTATCTTGCTATTTTTCTCCATTGCCCATTCTCTTTTTTCTCTTTATTGAATCATTTTAGTGAATTGGACGTAAAGATTTAGAGTAATAACTTGTTTTTGTGTGTGTATGTGTACTTTGTGGGTGAGGAGGTGTTATGAAGCTTCCACTCTGTGACTATCCCTTGTTTCGGCCTTCTTTGTTGTGCTCTAATATTTTTTGCCTGTGTTTCTCAGCCAGTTATATACAAATTAGCCTTATTTTTTCTGAGTCTATTATGTCCAGTGGAAAATAGCCCTTGCAAGTTGGATGGTTATGAATTTTCGGAAAGACCTCTCTTACCCCTTTTGACTAGTAAGAACAAAGCTGGTCTCTTTTCGACAGGGCATTTCTTCCATTCTCTTGTCTGAGGTTTTGTACCCCTTAAAATTCTTTTCCTTTGTCATTAAATTATTTCAACCACAAATCTACTTTGACGAGAAATCCTCTTTATGACTAACCAAAGTTTATTGTTTGAAATCACATTTAAAAGACTTGTCCTCTTTTGTTACTGCCAATTGTGGTGTAACATAGGGCTGGGTTCAAAAAGTATCTGAAAGACAATCATCATTGGAATGTCCTATAAAACATAGCCAATTATTATATAAAGTACTTACCTTTGAAACGAGATCAAAGGAGTTGACCTTTTGTCTTTTCCATCTTTTCTTTTCTGTAGGTTTCACCCAGTCTAAACTTGTTATTTCTCAGAATAAATTTATTGGTTGTCCTATGTAAGGTATTAATGTGTGATTATAACTCATTCTTGTAAAGGTGGCCTTTGAGCATAGTTTGTCACTTTCTTTGAGCAATGGAGCCATTACGATTTGAATAGATCATGTGGGTCCAATCTTCATGGATAGGTTCTGCCTTGTGACTTTAAGGATCATATGTTTAGATTGCAATTGTTTGGTTTCTTATTGACTGCGGTTTTGCGTATTGAGTTCATCTTTAGTGAGCCTCAATGTTTTTGCTATTGTATTTCTGTACCTAATCCCTCCAGTTGACCATATGAGTCCTATGCTCTTGTTTGACCTTATTGAATTCTTGTAGGGGTATGTGTTTCTGGATAGAGATGGGAAACATTTTCGGCATATTTTAAATTGGTTGAGGGATGGTGTTGTTCCAACACTAAATGATTCGGAGTATTTAGATCTTTTGCGGGAGGCAGAATACTATCAGCTTCTCGTAAGCCATTCTTTTACCTACTTTAATTATTTCTATATGTCTCAGTTGTAATTCAGTCTCAAACACTGTTGCTGACTCAGCCTGTCCCAGTGTTTGTTGTTGATCAATGACATGTTCATGCTGGTTTAAATGCTCACATTTTGTCTCTTAATCCCAAATGTTCTGGAATGCGTTTATAAATTTAAACGTTTGTACCGACCTTTTTGCTTGCTGAGTTTGATTTTAACCCCTTCATGAACCTTCTTTTGTAAGAATCTATATAATAAAACAGGAGTGCGTTTGACTTTTATCCCAGTCATATTTTTCCCCTCAAAACCATCACCAATCACTGACCTCACCCATCATCCCTTTGTCAAACTCAAATATCAAATCGCATCACTTATTTCTATCATATGTTTAATCATTTATATATTTTTTTCCTAAAAACATCACATCACTTATTTATATCATATTTAATCATTTAATATTTGATTAATTTGTAGTTAATATATTTTGAAAAAAATTAATATAATGGGATCGATTTTTGGACGCTCGAATTTTATATTTTATCGTGCCTTCAGGCACGGTTATGACTAGTATACCAATATAACAAATATGAAGTTTATGTACTTGTGTAAGTTTGCCTCTTGAGAAGTGCTTGGTATGATCAAGATTCTTCAAACTTTCAAATGTTAAGATCATTGCATAAGTGAAAATTGCATAATATATTTTCTTGGATTTGCAAATGTTTTGAAAATATACATAATTCAATCAACTTTCCAACAATGTCATAAATGTTATGATCATATTTCATCCCCCACCTACCTTTTCACTCACACACACAATGAAAGAAATGATAAAGAAAAACAATGCGTGTGTACTCCTACATTTACATATTTGTTTGACTGTGGAGACTGTTTTTCTCATTCTTCGGGTGTTATGTTTTGTTACTCTTTTATTTTGAATAAAGAAATTAGCGGTAGCTTGGACGGATCTTTTAAATTCATTACAGGGGGTGCAATAGATACTATTCTTTCATCTTATTTTTCACTCTAGCTTAATGTTTGATTCCAGGGACTAATTGATGGAATTAAATCTGTTTTGAATGAGAGGAAGGAGAATGAGGAGTTGGATACTGAATTGACACGTATTGATATCATCAAATGTATACAGTCTGAGAGAGTCAGATTTCGAGGATTGAATCTGTCTGGGCTTGATCTTTCCAAACTGGTAGGTACTGTTATTCTTTCCACATATACCCACACAATTACTTGCACATGTGCAACTAGATTTTGGTCGATGCATAAAGTGATTATCTTGCCATAACTCCACATATTCGTGCGAATTAGACAAGTTTCTAGATTAATTAAAAGAAATAAATGTTTCTTACACAAAAGGGGTTCTATTACCACTGGCCGGTACCAGCTTTTTGTTTTCTTGGGGGATCTCTAATTATGGCGAGATGACTTTTGGGTGGAAGAAAGAACAAATAGTTGACTCATAGCTGCACTTCTGATGTGTTCTGTTTTAAAAATGTGTAGGACCTGTCTTTTGTGGACTTCAGTTATGCATGCCTTAAAAATGTATTCTTCTCACGTGCAAACCTTCAGTGTGCAAAATTCCGGGTAGGTTTCTTGCCAATTTACCTTAATATTTACTCCTCTTGCAAAGGTTTACTTTTAGTGTCTTTTGACGTATCTTTATACATATTTTCTATTTATAGCCTTTTTAAGCCTTCTTATTTCCAAGTCTGTGGTACGCAATCTAGTAGGTAGTTTGGTCTTGAAGGATTACATGGGTCAATTTTTAATTTGGGATTCCTTTTATTTTTCAAGATTGCGGGTAACAATTGTATTTAATGGTTCTGACTAGAATTTAGTTGTTGAATGACATAGTTAAACCATTCTTTCCTTACAGGATGTGGATGCCGAGGCTTCCATTTTTCATAATGCAACCTTGCGCGAGTGAGATCTCAAGAAAACTCTATTTTGTTTTTTCTTGTGAATGAGGCTTGAATTTGCCAGTCCTCTGATTGTGTCTCAACTTTCCCTGACTGACTCAGTTCTGGTTCCACTTTTTAGCCAGCGCTCTCTTTTCTATACTATGTAGTTTATATTTACTTTTATATTGCCTGCTCAAGTGATTTTGTCTTGCCTAGGAAAGATGTGAATTCACAGGGGCAAATCTTCGTGGGGCTTTGTTAGCTGGAGCTAATCTTCAAAGTGCAAACTTGCAAGGCAAATTTTTCTCCTTGTATTGATTATTTCTCTGTTGTCTTTGTATCATCTTTTTAAGTCTTAGGACATGTATGAAATTTAGTACTTGAGTGGCTATCGGATACTATAACTGGAGCCTAAATTGACGGGGTTCCAACAACAAACATGTATCCTACATTTTTAAAATTGCAACTGTCTTTGAAACTTATGAGGCTAAACACCTTTGGTGCTGATCCAGCTCTAAAAGTACTCAGCATATCATTCGAGCAAAGTTTTTGTAATTTCCTTCCAGTTCTGTCCCTAAATATTATGTATATTTGTGTATCCGTAAATGTACATCTGTCATTTGTTCCATTTTCTCTTGCCACAGAACTTCCTTCTCTACCATATTTTCAATTTTTGTCTGCTTGACCACATTTGTTGTAGAAGAACCAGCCTTCTGCACTGTAGACATTTCCTCTCTCTCTCTCTCTCCGTCGGTGTGTGGCTAATGTTTGTCTAAAAAACAAAATAACTTGCACACCTCTTGCAGTTTGGTCTCTACCTGTCACGTGGACACATTCGTGGCAAATACTTTAATTTTGCTCACTTGTGGGCTACTGAAAACCAACTTATCTGATGCTCCAATAGAACCATCTCGTGTGGTAGATATTAGCATAAGAAATTGAAGAACTGAAATAGCATTTTGATTCAGGAATTAAGAGGGAAAAAAATACAATGGTACCAAATGGTTTGCCACTGGTATTTTCTGTTTGCTGTAAAGATGTCAAGGAGTGTTTTCACCAGTAAAGCTGATCCAGTTTTCCTGTCTATTTATGATGCCAAATTTCTTGTATTTTTGGGAGCTGATGCTGACAATGGCAAAATGGATGAAGTTAAGATGTTCTTGTCATATTGCAGATGCTTGCTTGGTAGATTGTAGCTTTTGTGGAGCAGATCTGCGCTCGGCACATCTACAGGTTCAGTTTCTTTGGATATTACAATTATGTAGTTCACTTGTCTCTGGGCGCTATTTAACTTACCCTTTTCCTTCAAGTTCATCGTTGTTAAGTAGTATATTATATTATTTGTCTTTGTAATAAGTATACCACTCAAGGGTATACTAGTCCTTTTCTATTCTTCTGATACCTATATATATGAATCAAGGGCAAGAGGTAGGGTTAACAACTTGATTGGCCACCTCTCACAATTCTATTCGTCTTTTTTCCCCTGTAACAACTAACCCTAAACTTGACAATCGTAAAGTAATTTACAGCTAATAACTATGTTCTTCTGTTTCTTGTTTTGGGTTGGGTGGGTCTGGGTGCTTGTTTCTTTTTGGGAACTGGGCATCTTGGGCCCCCTAATATTTTTTTTTGGGGAAAAGAATAAGGCCTCTTGATTCGTTGTCTTCAGTTATCCATAGATGCGTTGGTCGGGTCACTTCTTCTTTTTGGGGAACTAGGAAGCATTGGCATGTCCTACTTTTTGGAATAAGAATAAGATGTGTTTGACTCCTTGTCTTCATTTATTCATGTACGCTGTCTCCAACTTAAGTATAGACCAGAAGCACAATGTAGATTTGAGTATCGATTGAAGCCCAATTGATACGAGTCATATGACTAGGCATTTGTATGGTTATCTGTTAATTCAATACTTATTGTTAAACAACACCAACAAGAACAAAGCAGCAAAAAAATATGAAGAAAGCAAATTCATGATAAGTTGGTATGTTGATTTTTGTATTTGAAGATTCTTTTAAGTTTCTACATGAAACAGTTACCCGTGTGCTATATGATCATTTGTTTCAGTGAACTTTCACAGGATTCATTAATCTGTTTACTAAAACTTTCAGACTGCTGATCTCACTAATGCCAACTTGGAAGGAGCTAATCTTGAAGGAGCCAATTTAAAGGTATAACTTTGCCTTGTGGTTGTGTAACAACATTACTCTGAAGTATATTCTCAAAAATCATGTTCTTCGCTTCACACTTGGACTGGATTAGATAAATAGTTTAGCGGAAGACCTGTTATTTATTAGACTGAACTTAGAACAGGATATGGAGTTAATTAGTTTGGGCAGTAGTGAAATGTTGTCTCATAACGTTCAATATACATATCTCAATCTTTGTGGGTATCGTGCAAGCAATCATATTTGTTTCAATATATTCAATTTTGATCAAGTATTCATTTGTTGTATTGGTTTTTCATATCTTACCTACAAATATATGCTTTTAAACTTGCATTCCTAGAATATCCATTTGAATTTAACCATTTTGTTTGTTGGAGCTCTAAATCCCCTTTTTTCTTAGGGTGTAAAATTAGCTAATGCCAACTTGAAGGGGGCAAACCTTCAACGAGCATATTTACGACATGTGAATCTTCGTGATACTGTAAGTCAAACAAGCAAACACTGAACTTCAGGATTTTTCATTTTGTTTCAAGATTTACTCGTGTAATTTTTGGGTTTTCAATGTCTACTATTACCCAGAGATGGTATTGAATGGAACACTCTTCTAATGTCATGAAGTGTCTGATATCTAATTCCATATGCTTCCATGATGCCCATGCCCTTCGGCTTATAAGTTTACTGATGGAACACCACCGAGATTCTAAATCTGTGCAATGTTCATCCCTAACTTCCGTGTTTGACTCTAGATGACATGTTATTATTTTGGTGTTGGGAATAATTAACTTTTCGTTTTGACCATATGACTGGATGCAGTTTAGTGACAACTTGTGTTTTATGTTGTATCTCACAGCATTTGGAAGGTGCAAAGCTTGATGGTGCAAATTTGCTTGGAGCAATCAGATAACGACTGAGAGATGCTATATGGGTTTGATGTGAATTAATATTATTCATGTTCTCTATTCTATGCATAACCTTCCTCCCCATCCAACTTATTTCTCTCATCCCTTCTATTTGCCTAGTCATTCTCCAGTTTAACTCCGATAATCTGTAAATACTGTGCGGAGTAGTGTACAGATGACAGTGACACTTGAACACGAAGAGTTTTAATTGTGGCGTCTAGATAACAGTTGGTTTATAAGCTATTTGATATGCTAATAATATTTGGTTGTTCTGATGGGCGGTCGGTTTGACTATTTAATCCCCATTTGGATATGGTGTCACTGTACAGCTTGCTAAGAGTGAGAAGTGTGTTTTCTTTCTTCTTAGTTATGGAGAGTGGTTAGGTCATCCTTGGCTACTTGGAAGTAGGCCTGCCAAGGGATTGAATTTGGGTTGATCTTGTTATGGATTGAATTTACTATTTTGTTACACCAAATGAACAAAGTTCTTATGCACAAAGAGACAATCACTGACTACGTCGTCAACCCAGCAAAAAAAAAAAAAATGACTATGCCGTAATCTTCTCATTATTCCGGTATCTCTTCTCTTCTACAATTATTCTTCAAAGGTTTCGGTCACTTATTCGAGAAAATATTCCTTACAGCGGTGACACCACTTGTGGGGCAGAATAGACTAGTAGTCTTGGTCCACATTGCAAAGAATTCAGCAGGCCCCAATCATATAAATTGCACAAGAGTTTCTGTAAACATCATCTTTTAAGTTTCAAGTGAATTGGCTTTGTAATCATGAAGGAACATGATTTGTCCATAAAATGTTGTGGAAATCATTCAATATATATACCAAGAGGAGAAACAATTAGTAAGAATTGTGGAAAACTACAAATATTCGTACCTAATTTGTTAGTAAGTCCAGACATGTACTTTTTAAGGCGTAATGTCTAATTTGGAAAAAATTTAGCCTTATTTTATTAAGTTTATTATATTTTTAAAAACATCCTTTCTATTTTTTGAATCTTCATTGATATCCATGCCAATTTAAAAGTATTAATTAGAATATAATTTTATTAAATTATCTATGATATATTTTATAAAAAATTTCATCACACACCCATCTAGATAGGCGTATCTTCAATGAGACCCGCTCTAGATAGTTATATCTTTAATGAGACCCTCTCTATTTTTTAATTTTTTTTATGTATTAAAATTTAGGTTGATTAAAATTTAATTTGAGCTAATTAAAATTTATTTTTTATGTATTAAATTTTGAGTTAATTAAAATTTATATTTTTTTACTTATTAAAATTTTAATCGATTAAAATTCTATTCGTGACTCAAATCAAAGACTTGCATTAAATTTTAATCAACTTGAATTTTTATATATAAAAAAGTAGAGGTTAAATCAACTCGAATTTTAATACGTAAAAAAAAGTTTTTAATAGGCTCAAATTTAAATACGTAAAAAAATAAAATTTAATCAATCTGAATCGACTCAAATTTTAATACGTATAAAAAAGAATTTTAATCCGCTCGAATTTTAATATGTAGATTAATAAATTTTAATCTAATTTTATATAGAAAGATTGTTTGACGTTTTATGTAAGGGCAATTTGGTATTTTAGATAATTTATTTTTATTATAAATAATAGTTTAATAACAAATAGTGTCAGTGATGTTTAAATATGAATAAAAAAAGGGTGTCAGTGATGTTTTTAATAATAGAGGGAGTGTCGTTAAAAATATGATAAAGTAAATTTGGGGGGGGGGGTTGTGACCGAAAGTTTTCGTAAACTTTTTTTTGTCCTCAGTGTAAACTAATTTTTTTATTTTTTTTTATTACAAAAATACCCTCAATGATATTTTCCGGTTGACATCTGCCTTCGGCGCTCCATCATTCCAGACGTCTCTCTCTATCTCTCCCAACGCGTCCTTAGGGTTTCTCTCCAATCCTACGTTTTTGATTTCTAGCTCTCTGATTTCTCATTCTTTGTTTATTCTTTTGGGGGCTCCAATTTGTGAGTTTACTCTCTCTCTCTCTCTCTCTAGATCACACACATACACACAAATGGGCTGATGAGGTACCCAGCACTGCAACATTGCTGCTCCAACCATTATAATTTGAATAATGAATTACTTCGTTTTGATGTTTTTTGGAATCCATCAACGATGATTTGAGACTCTATTTGAGTATTTAAGTCGTTGAAATGCATTATTTGCTTTGGCTTCGAATTGATATCTCATGCACTCTATTGAAGGCGTCTTTTAGTTTATGAACCATAACCAGAACAATGACACTAGGGGTTTATCAAGTATGCATGTATTGAAGGCGTCTTTTCTCTCATTGATGTTATCAATGGATATAAAGATGAAGGATGACTTTTTGCATAATATAATGATAAAGGATGATTAATTATGGTTAATTTGTGGGAATATGCATGAATTAAAAGACATTGAATTAAGAGTTTTATTTTATTTAACTTAACAGTATGTGAAATTTTTTTGAACTAGGAGTTTCATCATATTAAAATTCACTGTTTTTGGAGTTTATTGTTTATCTTTTATTCAATATTTTTTGATTTTACTATTTTTTCTATATATTTTTCAATTCAAATTTTTAATATTAGATAGTTTACGGTTTGTGAAAATTTTAAACAGTGAATTATGAGTTTCTTTCTATTAAAATTCATTGTTTGTGAACTAAGAGTTTTATTATATTAAAATTTATTATTTTTAGAGTTCACTATTTATGTTTGTTTCAATATTTTTTTAATTCACTTTTATGAGTGTGTGGCGATGATGGGTGGTGGGGGTGGAGGTGGGTGTGGGCGGTGGTAGTGGCCATTAGTGGTGGTTGGTGGGCGTGGCCTACGGTGGTGGGTTTTGGGTAATGATGGTTGGCGGTGACAATGGTGATGGGTGGCGATAATGAGTGGTAGTAGTGGACGACAATAGTGGTAGTGGTGAGAAATGACGAATGGTGGTGTATGCGGGCAAGGGTGGGCGGTGATGTTGATGGTATAGGTGGTGGTGGGTGGATGACGATGGTTGTGGTGATGGTGGTGGTGAAAAGTGACAAATAGTGGCGACAATAATGGTGGTGGGTGGCGGCGACGGGGGTGCATGTCGTTGGGGGTGGATAGCGATGGTGATATCTATGGGTGGTGGTGGGCGACGGTATTTGTGTTGGGTGGTGGTGGTGGTGGTGGTGGTGGTTAGCGGTAGTGGGTGGTTCGTGGTGGTGAGAAGTGGTGAATAGGGGTGGCGGTGGAATTTTTTTGATAAAAAAAAAAGAAAAAAAAGATTATAGTGGTAATAAATATAAAAATGAGATAATAGTGGATAATCTCCTTTGTTAAGGGTATTTTTATCAAAGATTGATTTTATGGACATATTACATTCATTAAGGGTATTTTTATTAATGACTGATTTTATGGATCTTGTCTTAAAAGTGTTCAGGTGGACCTTTCGCCTTAAAAGTGCCTAACTTTATACCTATAGCCCGAAGATATTTCACTTTCAATTAGCCTTTAATTATTCATTTTAAAATCTTTCTCTCCATGGAAGATGCTTAGCTCATTTGAATAATTAAATCTGAAATCCATATGCTTTCAAAAGTAAGTTTGTTTGTTTTTTGGCTAATTATTTTAGCTAATAACAAAGTTTGGAAAAAGATGAGACGGTCTTAGTGTAGGTAAGGGTGTTAAAATATAACACAACTTATTAATATGACACGAATATAACACTAAATTAGAGGGTTTGAGTCTTTCTTAAGTTATTCGTTTCGTATACGAATGAACCTGATCCGACTAATAAATGAATCGTATACGTGTGAAACCAATCAAAAGAAATATATGAGACGACTCGTTTAAATACCAGTTATACACGATTCATATATGATACAAATCTAGTATGACACGAATTAATAAACGAATCAAGTATGAATGTTGTGGAAACCTCGTTCACTGGACTGCCCTTTCAAGTGAAAAACGGAAAAGGGTGGGTGAACCTAACCCACACCCAAGATACCTATCTATCCCAGCCTCTCAGGGCCTTAAACCCTCTAATCTATCTACATTATTATAGAAATCAGGTTTATTACAACTGAATGACAATCCATCCTTTCCTCACACTTCTCTAATTTACAAATATTGTATTTATTTTGGATTTTTTGCACTTTGTAACTCAAAAGATGTCTCGATTTTCATTTTACACCTTTAAAAGATTATTTCCACGTTGTACCCAAATGTCGTAAATTGGTTGTCAATGTGGCCCTCGAACTATCATCTGGTTTTAGATTTTGTTAAAAATTGATACACTTGTCACCCATGTATGTTGCTCTTGGATAAAAATGCAAAGTCACTATTCCTATCTTTGGAATTTGGGTGACATGTGCATCAATTTTTAATAAAATCTAAAACAGATGTCAGTTCGGAAAGTCAAATTAGAATTAATTTATGACATTCAGGGTTTAATGTGAAAAAAAACAATCTTTGGGGTGCAAAAGTGAGAATCAAGATTTTTTTTTGGAGAACAAAGTACAACAATTCCTTTATTTCAAGATTTAAAAAAAAAAATGACTTCCTCAAATCCATTACCCACCACATGACTTCGTAAAAAACTTCCCCCCACCATTTACTACCACATGATTTCACTTAACTTGTCCTCTCCTCTATCCTCAAAAAATATTATCCAAATGCTCTCATCTATCTACAATTTGGATCAACCTGCTTAGGTCCCTAAATTTTGAAATTTTTACTAAAGTACTAGTCTTTAATAATTGATTAATACACACAAAAAATACATACACAATTTCACGGAAAATGATGTATAAAAATTTTCACCAAATGTTTTATTAATTTTTGTGTGATCTTATTTGATTAAGTTTTTACCAATTTTAG
>CAUOFW020002771.1:0-44010 GCA_963454935.2 Ilex paraguariensis
ACCCCATTCACCTATAAATTACAATAGTTAGAACACTATTTTTCATCCTAAGAGACATGGGTTTGGAAAGCAACCTAATGAAAACCATATACATAGTGAAGGCAGAAATTGAGAAGCAGGAGAAGCAGAATCGAGTGCATGAGTTGGAATTGATTCTGGGCAAAGTAATGATTAATGAAAAAATGCTCAAGGAGCTTATCCTAGATGATTTGCTAGACTTGCGGGGGCTTGTGGATGAAAAAATGAAAGAACTTCGCCAGGTGCATGGAGTTGTTGAGGATAACAACTCTGGAGAAGCTAGTGGAGAGAAGAATTAAAAATAAAGTATGAGTAAATGTACTACCTTTGTTAGTCGATAATAAAAGCCTTTGTGCTTTAACAATCTTATGTTAAGATGTTTTGCAAATTGAGTAATAATTTTTACTTTTTTAGGCTAAATATCATGGATGCCTTTGGATTTTGATGCTAATTTTAAAGTGCATCGTAATTTAATTTTTTTTCTTGTCATCCTTGAACTCTTAAATAATACTAATCCACTTTTGTTGTCCAATTCTCAATCAAAATGAATGGTTAACAGACCATTGTCCCTAGACGATTTTAAAGCTTTCCCTATCCCTTTAAAGGATTGAAAATCTCACATTTTACTTGGAATTATTTAATGCTAATAATGTATCTCGTTTTACCCCAATTAGAGATACAAAATTTTGAAAAAAAATAGGGCGAATGAGACAAATTATTGACATTTAAATAAATTCACAATTTCGTATATGAATCTTTGCTTTGGAAGGGCAAAGTGGGAAAGTGCAAGTCCGGCCCAAAGGGTAGGCAACTAAAACCTTTGCCAGGGGCCCCCAAATGATGTTTTTGGACCCAGGTTCAATTAAGTCTAATTTAATTTTAAAGTTCCTAATACAATTTTTAGATTAATGTATAATCAAGTCCAATTTTACTTTAAGGACCCGAAATAAAATTTTTAGACTCGAATTCAATTAAGTTCAATTTTATTTCAAAGGCCCAAATAAAACTTAGGTTTAATTAAGTCTAGTTTTATTTTTTAAGGCATCAAATTAAATTTCACACCCATATTCAGTCAAATCCAATTTTATTTTTAGAGTCCCTAAAAATTTGATAAGAAAGCTTTTAGATATAGGTTCAATAAAGTGAAATTTTATTCTTTTCGACCCCATGTACTAATGTGAGACCCATGTTTATCAGTACATGTCAAGCATTAATTGAGAAACAATAGAGTTTATGAAACAATTTATATTTGTGTTTATATTTATGAGGCATCTTGATAATCATTCCTAAACAGTGACATCTCATTTCTCTCCCTCTGGAGAATTTAAAATATACAAAATCAAATTCAAGTAGATGAATGAACCATTTGGTAGTTTCTTAAAGTATGTAGTATGATCATAATCACCTTTGTTGTGGCCTTGCTTCAACATGAATGTGTAAGATCTTTTGTATATCTGTCTTGGAAAATATTTCAGATTGTACGATGACTTTCTTAGTTTCAACACATGAGATTCTTTACTAGCAACCTTAAAACATTGTTTGACCAAAAAAAAAACCTTAAAACATTTAAGCTGAGTTATGAAAATCTCTTCCTCCCACATCCCATGAGAAAATAATAAAAAAACAAACGGCCTTTACATCAAGCTACCGTAACTTAAGATCACATTACAACGGTCAAAAACATATGAATTGAATTGTGCTTTATCATTGGTGAACATATCTCATTGTAATTCACCCCTTTTTGTTACAACTATAACATTGTAAATTCTTCTAGACTTTGGATTTAGATTTGTATCTTTTTGTGACACCCCTAAAACCAGGGATCCTTTGCAACCCATTGATCACCCATCAACCCGCAAAAATACCTGTGAATGCCATATAACCCGAAACTACGGTACAACATCCCTTTTTCACAACAACACAAAGTTTGGGTAGAGTCTCCCTTGTACCAGACACTTTCAAACGCACAACTTGTATACCATTCAATCACATGACTCATCCAAGGTCCAATATACATCAATTTACTTTCATTTATTGTCCATTTATATCATTTGGACAAAAGAACCCAAGACCCGAAGGCTTAGCAAAAATATTTCAAAACTTGAG
The DNA here is from genome assembly GCA_963454935.2 of Ilex paraguariensis. Classification (NCBI taxonomy): domain Eukaryota; kingdom Viridiplantae; phylum Streptophyta; class Magnoliopsida; order Aquifoliales; family Aquifoliaceae; genus Ilex; species Ilex paraguariensis. The sequence goes on from CAUOFW020002771.1 coordinate 2,125, forward strand.
ATTTGAACAAAACCTAATGGTAGAAGAACTTAGAGTTCTACAGGTAGAAAAAGCCTACTAGAAAAGTTCTATCGGTAGGAAAACTCACTGGAAATGTTCTACCAGAAAAATACGACATTGTATCGGTAGAAAAACCTACTAGAAATGTTCTACCGGTAGAAGAACTCGTCATTCTACCGGTAGTTCTTTCTAGTTTTTCCCCGATTCCATCCTTTTTCAATTCCAATTCATTTCAACCTTATAAAAATCAACCCAAACTCATACTACATTCAATTTTACATAAAACATAGTCCATATGAGTTCGATTACAATTCTTTACATACATTACATACTCAAAAATAATTAAAAAATATTTTAGTTTTACAAAACATGATTTAAAAGCCACATTTCGGCTTTTCTTCATCAATGAGAATCCGAATGAGAGACGCCCACCAGCGCATGTCCCGTACCTGAAATTCTCCATTTAAAAATATGCAATTCATAATGGATTCTCTATGTCATGTCTTGTTATGAGATGATACTCACACATGCAATTTAATTCGAACCTTCACCGGCTCCCATAACAAATGCAATGTTATGCGTACAAATCCGGGAATTTCAAGCCCCCGCCATTGATGTTGCACATCCAATGACCATTAAAATTCACACCAACTGGCACCCAATCGACACAACATTAATGGACTTCCACCAATAACTTCGCGTACGCTGACACACTTTATGGACTCTACACCAACGAAGCGCATATCCAATTGTCACGCCCCTAAAATCGGGAGTCCCGTTGACCACCCGTCAACCCACGGAAATACCTGTGATTATCGCATAATCCGACATCAAGTCTATTACATCCCTGTAACCAGGATTGAAATTCACACGAGGATCCGTGTTTCCTTTAATCATTTAATCCTATCGAGGTTGAATATACCCCAATGTATCTCATTTAAGGTCCATTTTTGTTATTGGAACCAAAGAACACATAGCTCAAAAACATGGCAATGCAGTCTTAAAATTTCAGATTTTTGAAAAACCTTCGGGAAGATTTTGCTCCACCTTTTGGAAGGTTTTACTTACTGGAAAAGTTCCTTCAGAGGTTTTTCATTGACCTTTCGGTAGGTCTTCATAAACCTTCCGGAAGATTTTGCTTACTGGAATCCTATCTTGAAGAAAGATGTGTCAACCTTCTGGAAGGTGTGTTCAAACCTTCCAGAAGAAGTTGCACACTAGATTCCTTATTTTGTGAAGAATATGAAGACCTTTCAGAAGGTTAGAATCGACCTTTCGGAAGGTTTCACCCACTGTTCGACAATTTTCTGTGTCTGTCCAAACCTTCCGGAAGGTTTGTTACGACCTTCCGGAAGGTTTTGCCCAGAATTGTCTGTTTCACCTATTTTTTATTTCCAATTCATCCAAAACATTTCTAAACTCATTCCCAACATGTAAAATATAGTTTTCTACATTATACATGATCCATACAAGTTCTATCACATTTGATTCATACATTTACAAGTCAAAATGTAGTTTTTAATAAAAGTTTTACAAAACTTCATTTCAAAAGCCACAAGCCGGCTCTTCTTCACCCTTGAGGCCCCGAATGAGTGTCATCCACCAGAATGTACCCTGCACTGGAAATGTGTTCCCATATAGGTGAGCCAACGCCCAATAGAGTATTTCCTACAGGGACTACTCCCCAACCCCAGTGTATATGCAATGTTCACATACAACATTTTTCCAACAACATTCATTCCAGCTAAGACTTAAGCAAATCAAAGTTGGAATCTAACATGCCATGCCATGCCATAAAATGAAATGATACCATTCATGCCATTTACCAGAGCCCTTCCTAGCTCCATAACATACACAATGCCAACGAGTATGAAAATCAAGCTTTTCTAGCTCCGCCGTCATGCTATGCAGTGAGTATCAAAATCGGGTTTTCCAAACTCCCATCATTTGTGTTACACACCCAATGACTATTTAAAATCTCCAGGTCTTTCTTGGGTTGGGTATTTATGGACTTATACCAACGGTCACCCAACCGACATGGAATTCATAGACTTTGACTAACGGTTCCGCATACACCGACACACTTTTATGGACTCTTATACCAACAAAAGTGCGTATCCGAACACCGGATAGTCTAGCCCTTCTTGCTAACCCCGACCCAATTCTTTTTCATGCAACCGTGCGACTCAGCCGGATATTCAATCCAACTTTTTCGAACCCACCCATCATCCACTTACGTGGTGTTTCATGCCAACCACGCATCCACATCCATAAAATGCGATGTCTCCTTACATATGCAATGTAATGTGTCATTGTTATCTCAATGTCATGCCCCATATGTGATGAATGTCATATGAGCAACTTTAACCACATGTGTACATATATCATGTAATTTATCACCAATTTCATCACAATGTCAATATATCAATGAACATATACCAACATTTCATTTTCAATAATAATTCACAAGCATGTTATTTCCTCATATATATACCAACAACACACTTTGTTCACAAGACATAATTTAAGCACATAACATGCCCACATAATATCAACTCCATGGGATTACTCAAGTAATTACCACATACCAATCCCAAGCTAGGAAGTCAATTTTCCATACCCAATTCACCAAATTAATCAATTCTATCAACTCCAATCCATAGGAAAGTGATATAAATCTTTACCAATCTACCCATTACATAAAACACTCTAGGTTGTAAAATAAACCCAAGTAGGAAGGAACCTTACCTCTCGAAGCATAAAGAACGACCGTAGGAAATCCCAAGAACCCTCTTGTAGCTAGAATCTTCTCCTCCCAAAAATCCCGTCCTTGGAATCTCGCCCAAAATCGAACTCCTTGATATGGTTTTGTAGCTCACATCAAGGAGAACAACTTTCCTTCTTGGCCCGAGTAGATCCGAGCACCGTGTAGTTGTAAATTGTAGAGAGAAGGTGGAGGATCCAAACTCTTTCTCTCTCTTCTTCTATTAGCTAACGGATGGATAAGAGAATGTGGGAAATTTTGATTTTTCCCCTATTTATATTTCTCAATGCTTGGCCCACAACGCGCCACATGACCTTATTTTTTTCGGGTCCGTTTTCGCCCCAAAATAATTAAATTTCATTCCGGTTTAAGTTCAAAATATTTTTATTTTTAACTTACCTTAAAATAATTTTCTAACTTTTAAAATTTTATCAAAAATCTCGTTTTTGGGTCACCCGAGACTCGACCATCTCGTAAAACATGAAAAATTTCAACTATCTCAAAATTCGATAAAATTGGACAGGGTAACTAGATTTTGTAAGACGAATCCAACTGTGAGGTCCGTTTCATCATTCGAGATCTAAAAAAATTGAGGTTTTCAACCCGTACTATAGAGGCAATTTATCGTTTTGCCCTTTTTGTAAAAAGTTTAAATTTACCAGGTTTTACATTCTTCCCCCCTTAAAAAATTTTGTCCCCGAAATTCACCCACACACATATACACACTTAACCGCATACATATGCCACAATGACATTATGTTTAAGACTATAAAACTTGTACCTCCATTCTCAAATAGAAATGGATAGTTGATACGTATAGTGTCCTCACGCTCCCACGTCGCCTCCTCCATGCCTCAGTGCTGCCACAACACCTTTACTAACCTCACAGACTTGCCTCACAAAATCTACTCTCGGCTATCTATGATACGCACCGGTCTCTCCTCGAAGGTCCCATCCGCATCAACAATTATCTCACCCCAATCCACCACATGTGTCAAATATAGAGTATACTTCCGGAGCATAGAGACATGGAACACTACGTGAACACACGATAGATTTAACGGTAACGCCAACTGGTAAGTCACTGTACCTACCCTCTCGAGTACCTCGAAGGGCCCGATAAACCTCGGCGACAACTTCCCTCATTTTTTGAACCTAACCACTCCTCTCTTAGGCATCACTTTCAAGAAGACATGATCTCCTACCTCAAACTCCAGAGGTCATTGCCGTCTGTCAGCATAGCTCTTTTGGCGGCTCTAAGTCGTAAGAAGTCAGGTAACTAGGTGCAATACAAGAGGACGGTAGGACAACGAACCATAGGATGTCAGAGAGCTTTCAAATTAAGTCCACCTTCTCCAAGGTGTCTCTAATCAAATTCGGACCCATAGAGGGTCTCTCTTCTACCTTCGTCCAACAAACTGGAGAACGACAAGGCCTCCCATAAAGTGCCTCATCGGGTGTCATCTATATGCTTGCCTCTAATATCTGGATGGTCCTCTCCGACTGACCGTCCGTCTGGGAATGAAATGTTGTACTAATCGTCAATTTAGTCCCATAGCCCGTTGGAAGCTCTCCCAAAAGTAGGCAGTGAACCTTGGATCCTGATCCAATACTATAGATATGGGCACCCCATGCAACCTAACAATCTCCCCGTATGTATAATCTGCAGAATTCCTTTTGTCGGAAGGTCATCTGCAGCGCCAAAAAGTGCGCCGACTTCGTTAGTTGGTCCACTATCACCCACACCGTGTCATGTCCCCGCAATGTCCGTGGCAAGTGGGTCACAACGTCCATGGTGATATGCTCCCACTTCCACTCCGCTACCTCCAAAAGCTGGAGCAACCCCGCTGGTCTCTAGTGCTCAGCCTTAACCTGCTAACACGTGAGGCATCTACTGAAAAAGTCACCAACCTTCCTCTTCATCCCAGTCTAATAATACTGGAGACGAAAATCATGGTACTTCTTCGTGCCACCTGGATGCACTGCGAATAGGGAGCAATGACATCAACGATTTCGCGTACACTGACACACTTTATTGGCTCTTATACCAACAGAAGTGTGTATCCAAACACCGAACCTCTCAGCCGAGGGATAGTCTAGCCCTTCTTGCTAACTCCGAACCAATTTTTTTTCATGCAATCGTGTGACTCAGTCGGATATTCAATCCAACTTTTCGAGCCCACCCATCATCCACCTACGTGGTGTTTGATACCAACTATGCACCCACACCCATAAAATGCGATGTCTCCGTGCATATGCAATATAATGCACCATTGCTATCTCAATGTAATGCCCACATGTAATGAATGTCATATGAGCAATTTTAACCACCTGTGTACATATATCATATAATTTATCACCAATTTCATCACAATGTCAATATATCAATGAACATATACCAACATTTCATTTCCAATAATAATTCACAAGCATGTTACTTCCTCATATATATACCAACAACACACTTTGTTCACAAGGCATAATTTAAGCACATAACATGCCCACATAATATCAACTCCATGGGATTACTCAAGTAATTACCACATACCAATCCCAAACTAGGAATTTAATTTAAATTAGGTTAATTTCCCAAACCCAATTCACCAAATCAATCAATTTCATCAACTCCAATCCATAGACAAGTGATATAAATCTCTGCCAACCTACCAATTACATAGAACACTCTAGGTTGTAAAATAAACCCGAGTAGGAAGGAACCCTACCTCTCGAAGCATAAAAAACGACCGTAGGAAGTCCCAAGAACCCGCTTCTAGCTAGAATCTTCTCCTCCCAAAAATCCGTACTTGGAATCTTGCCCAAAACTGACCTTCTTGGTATGGTTTTGTAGCCCACATCGAGGAGAACAACTTTCCTTCTTGGGCCGAGTGGATCCGAGCACCGTGGAGTTGTAGATCGTAGAGAGAAGGTGGAGGATCCAAACTCTTACCCTCTCTTCTTCTATCGGCTAATGGCTTGACAAGAAAATGGAGGAAAATCTTATTTTTTCCTCTATTTATATTTCTCAATGCTTGGCCCACAACGCGCCACATGGCCTATTTTCCACGGGTCTGTTTTTGCCCCAAAACGATTAAATTTCGTTCCGGTTTAAGTTCCAAATATTTTTATTTTTTACTTACCTTAAATAATTTTTAAAATTTTAAAATTTTATCAAAAATCTCATTTTTGTGTGACCCGAGACTCGATTGCCTCGTAAAACGTAAAAAATCTGATTATCTCGAAATTTGATGAAATTTGACGGAGTAACTAGATTTCACTAGACAAATCTAACGGTGAGGTTTGTTTCGTCATCCGAGATCTAAAAAAATTGAGGTTTTCAACCCGTACTGTAGCGATAATTTACTATTTTGCCCTTTTTGTAAAAAGTTTAAATTTACCGGGTTTGACACCAATCACCGGCCTTGCACCCAAAGGACATTCTAGCCCTTCTTGCTAACCACGACCCTATTTTTAATGTAACTCGTGCGACTCAGTCGAACCTCGATCAAACTATCTCGAGCCCATGCATCATCCACTAATAATGGTGTTTAATCAAACCATGCACACACGACCACACTCATGTCAATTGCCCACGAATGTTATGCTACCCATGCATATGCAATGTAAATGTACAATTGAAATTCCTCAACCATGTTCAATATGTCATGAGCACAATATGAACATTCCAATATCCAATTAACATACCTAGCATATAACCACCATTAATAACCTCAATGTCAATATATCATATGCATATACCAAAATTTTTCAACATCAAATTTCAAGCATGTTGTAACATAATCAATGTAAATAATACACTTAATCCACATAGGCATTTAATCAAACACCTTCAAGGCAAGAAAATCATGTAACACATAATATGCCCAAATTATCATTTTCTTTTTCCAGAAATCATAAGAAGTAATTCCTGTATATCCAATTCATGCTAGAATTTATTTTAACCATTCTTAATACCCCTTCCTTACATTTCAAATACCATAGGTAAGTGCTACACATGAGATTACATCTCTAACACCCTACCCATTCCATATATGAACCTCAGGTTGGAATTAAACCTAGTTAGGAAAGGAACCCTATCACTTGAAGCATAAAACAAGTGGTAGAAGCCTTTAAGAACCCAAATCAAGCCATAGCCCTTGATTTCCCCAAATCTAGTCTTTTGAACTTCGTCAAAATCCTTTTTTTTTGGTACGTAGGCGTAGCTCTCATCACGTAGATGAACTTTAATTCTTGCCTCGAGTTGATTTGACTAACATAGAGCCGTAGATCGTAAAGAGAAGTTGAAAAGTTCTCTCTTTTCCCCCCTCTTCCTCTCTATTTTTGGAAATCTAGTGGGTATAGGGAGAAAATCTGATTTTTCTCCCCTATTTATACCACTTATATGCTTGGCCCTCGTGCCACATGTCGTCCATTCTTGGGTCTGATTTTGTCCCGAATCAATTAAATTTCGTCCCGGTTCAAGTTTAAAATATTTTTATTTGAATTAGCTTTAAATGAATTTTTAATTTTTGTAATTTAATTTTCGGTCATGCTTATTAGGTCACACGACACTCGATCATCTCGTAAAATGTGAAAAATTTGACTGTCTTGAAATTTGATAAAAATTGACTGGGTAACTAGATTTTGTGAGAAAACTCCAACGGTGAGATCCATTTAATCATACAAGTTCTAGAAAAATTTGAGTTTTCAACTCATACCGTAGTGACAAATTAGTGTTTTGTCCTTTTCATAAAAAATTAAATTTACCTTGGTTTTACATTTTTGATTCCACTATTTTGGTTTTTTGAACTCCCTTTGATCAATAAACCACCTACATGATGGTCATTTTATTTTAAATTACCAAGAATCTTCTTCTTATATTCGTGTCCTTCCCCAAGATTAGTGTTGTAACTAAATACTTATACAAGGTAATGATACTAAACTGCATAAGAAGATAATGCATAGATGTATGTGCCTTCCTTTATACAAGACATTTAGAATTAATTTTTTAGGTACAATAGTTTGGTAAGAGATTTTATCATGGAGAGACTCTTAAACTTCGATAAATCATGGTAGCCCACATCTCACACATAAGTAATCTGTTTTGCTAAACATAGCCTAATGGTGCTAACATCCTTGGAATTCAAAATCTCCCTATTTGTTGTGCTGCTACGTGTAATCCATGTTGAATTAGGATGTTCCTCACTTGGACTTGCCACTACCAAAATTGTTTTCTTTTTCACATGGCTGATGTCATAATTAACCCTAGAAATTTGAGCCGAAATGGGGTAAATACTATAAATTGTATTTAAAATTTATCTCATATTTTAAAATATTCCATAAAATTTTAATTATCTCGATTTAGTTCCTCAACTGTTTATTATGTCAATTAAATCTTTCTGTCAATTTCAACCATTAAAACAAATGGAGGTAGATGAAGTGGACGATCATATGAAAAACACTTGGGCTTCCCTCTATTTGTTATAATGGGTGAAATGGATGGAAATACTTTATTGACACAAAATTGGTAGCCGAGTGACTAAATTAAGACAATTGAAAGTTCAATGACCATTTTAAAATAGAAGATAAAATTTAAGGATTAATTGTGATATTTACCTTTTTTTAATTCCTTCAAGGACTGTCAACTTTAGCATTACTTCCAATTTTGGCCATCGATCAACATAAATCTCATCAAAGATGAGGTATTCTCAAATTATATGTATGTTCTCTCTTATTACTCTTTTGGCACTTCTTCCTCTGCTACCGTAGTGTGTATATTGATTGTGATGTTGATACATCTCTACTTATAGTAGTATAAAGATATATGAAAATATTAAACCATGAATGTACATAGGAAAAATGCAACACTATAAAACATTAAAATGCAGTGAAGTCAAGTACATTGTATGTTGTGAGAAGGTCCATTGATTACCAAAATTGAATAATAGGAGAAAGAAGGGACAAGTGATTGTGTGGTTACAACAACAAAACTTAGTAGATTGATTTCCCAAGAAAATAAGGAATGGCAAACCCAATTTGGGTTTAATATAGAATTTCAGTGACCCAATTTGTGTACATTGTCTATAAGGTGGTGTTAGGAATTGCCTAAATTGATTCTTGGACTATTGAATTATTATAAATAATTTATACAAAAAGTGGTGTGCGGAACAATTTAGTTAACATACATTTCAATATGTTAGAATTTATAAATAAAAATATAGAAAAAAAATCTACTTCTTCAAAAATACTTTTGCATAAAGCACTTCTCTTTTTCACATCTACTACCACCATCCCTATCACCTCTACCACTGTCACTGTCACATCATCAACCCCATGCCCACCATTGTCACAAACATAACGACGACCACCACCACAGTCGTCTCTTCCATTGCCCTTGCACCACCATAACCACCACTATTAAACCTTAACACCCTACCATCACCAACATCACACATCCGCCACTACTACCATCACCATCAATATTGCCGCCATCACTACCATCGGCTCACCAACCACCACTTCGAACTCGTCACCATCTGTAAAACTCAGGTAAATTTGAACTTTTGTAAAAAGAGCAAAATGGTAATTTATCACTACGGTGCAGGTTGAAAACCCCTATTTTTTCTAGAGCTTGGATGATGAAAAGGACCTCACCGTTGGATTCATCTCACAAAATCTAGTTACCTAGACAATTTTCGTTGAATTCCAAAACAGTCGAATTTTTTACATTTTACGAGGCGATCGGATGTCGCATGATCTAAAAATGAGATATGGAATTGAATTTCAAAATTTGAAAAATAATTTAAAGAAATTTCATATAAAAATATTTTGAACTTGAACCAGGACAAAATTTAGTTGATTTGGGTCAAAATTGGACCTGGAAAGGAGAACGTGTATCGAAATGAGGACCAAGTATTTAAAGGGTATAAATAGGGGAGAAAAATCACATTTCTCCCTATACCCATCAGATTTTCTGAAAAATTAAAAGAAGAGAGGGAACCTTCACCTTCTCTCTACGATCTATGGAGTTTCATTGGTCGAATCGACCTAAACCAAGAACAAAAGTTGTTATTCTCAGCGAAGCCTACGCAATCATACCAAAAAGGATGGATTTCACCGAAGATTCAAAAATAAAATTTAAAAAAAATCAAAGGCTAAGGCTTCATTGGTGTTCTTAAAGGCTTTCTACCTTTGTTTTACGCTTCAAGAGGTAAGTTCTTTTACTAATTAGGTTTATTTTCAACCTAGGGTTCCATATGATTTGGGTGGCTTGACTTGAGATGAATTCTCTTGTTTAATGTACTCCTTGTGTAAACAAAGTGTGGGAAATGGGTATAGAAATATGCTAAACCAATATTGCATTAATTAAGTTTTTAGAATTTACTTGTTTGGTAAATTCATGAAAAATGTAGGTACTTGAAATGTGGAAAATGGGTATTAAGAATGGTTAAAATCAATTCTAACATGAATTGGGTATGTAGAAATTATTTGTTGTGATTCCTTGAGATATGAGATGATATTGTGCATATTATGTATTTACATGATTTGGTGCCTTGAAGGTGTTTGATTAAATGCCTATTTGGATTAAGTGTGTTATTTGCATTGATTATGCTATAACATGTTTGGAATATATATGAAAAGGGTAAGGTGTTAGAGATGTAATCTCATGTTTAGTACTTAATGAACCTCCTGAAATACCCCACCAATCCTAAAAAACTACGTATCTCGATGACAGACTTCGGCCTCTCCCAAATCATAACTGCCTCAACCTTCTTCGAGTCAACTAATACACCTGTAACTTACACCACGTGTCCCAAACATTTCACCTCTGTAAGCCAAAATTCACCCTTGTTGAACTTGGCATACAACTAATGGTCCCTCAAGGTCTGGAGAACAACCCTCAAGTGACCCTCAAGCTCCTCCTCAGACTTGGAGTAGATCAAGATGTCATCAACAAAGACCACGATAAAGCGATCTAAATTGGGATAGAATACCCTATGCACGAGATTCATAAATGCCGTTGGGCCATTCGTCAATCCAAAAGGCATCACGGTGAACTCAAAATGCCCATATTGCATCCTAAACGTCATCTTAGGGATATCTGCCTCCCTAATCCTCAACTAATGGTAACTTGTGCGAAGATCTATCTTGGAGTAGACCACACCCCTCTCAGCTGATCAAACAAATCATCGATCCTTAGTAAAGGCTACCTATTCTTGATAGTAACTCGATTCAACTGTCGGTAGATTATACATAGCCGAAGAGTCTTATCCTTTTTCTTGGAAAACAACACCAAAGCACCTCAAGGTGAAGTGATCTGTCTAATAAAGCCCTTCTAATAATTCTTGTAATTGGACCTTTAGTTCTTGTAACTCTACAGATGTCATTCTATGCGGTGTCATAGAAATGGGCGATGTACTGGGGTGCAAGTCAATAGTGAAGTCTACATCCCTATGTGGTCCTAATCCTGGTAGTTCATCTGAAAAGACATCCTCATACTCACAAACCACCCGAGGTAGACCTTACTCCAGTCTCGCCTCATCTTCCAGGGTAAGGCTTGTTAGCCAACCCATTAATTGCCCGTGCCAAGGGGAATCATACAATACTTGGGGTAAAGCATCGTGTTTTTTCTCCTGAAACTTAAAACAAACACCCTTCGGTGTATAGGTAGTGACCCTTTTTCGATCACAATCGTTGACAACTCAGTGTGTCGTCAACTAGTCCGACATCAAACTCTGACATGTCCATGATCCTAAGGTCCATGGTGAGTAGAATCCCCAAGATCTCTAACTCACAACCCCGACATATCTGAACAATACTCACTCTAGCTCCTAGGGGAGAACTCACATGCAATGGCTCATCCAAGGTTTCAACCTCTAAGCCCAAATTTCTCACACATAATACAAAAATGAATAAATTAGATGTACCAGAGTCAAATAATACCCTTACCTATAAGCGAGAGAGTAGAAATATACCTTGAATAATCGACTGATCCAAGAATAAAAGTTCATCTACGCGACGAGGGCTATACCTATGTACCAAAAATAATAGATTTTGATGAAGTTCAAAATACGAGATTTGGAGAAATCAAATGTTAGATCTTGATTTGGATTCTTGGAGCTTCCTACCGTTGTTTTACGTTTCAAGAGGTAGGGTTCTTTTCCTAATTAGGTTTATTTTCAACCTAGGGTTCCATATGATATGCGTAGCATGACTTGAGATGAATTCTCTTGTTTAATGTACTCCTAGTGTAAATAAAGTGTGGGAAATGGGTATAGAAATATGCTAAACCAATCTTGCATAAATTGAGTTTGTAGAATTTACTTGTTTGATAAATTCACAAAAAATGTAGGTACTTGAGACGTGGAAAATGGGTATTAAGAATGGTTAAAATCAATTCTAGCATGAATTGGGTATGTAGAAATTTCTTGTTGTAATTTCTTGAGATATGTCATGAAATTGGGCATATTATGTATTTACATGATTTGGTGCCTTAAAGGTGTTTGATAACATGCCTATTTGGATTAGGTGTGTTATTTACGTTGATTATGTTATAATATACTTGAAATATATATGGAAAGGGTAGAGTGTTAGAGATGTAATCTCATGTTTAGCACTTAACTATGGTACTTGAAATGTAAGAAATGTGTATTAAGAATAGTTAAAATCAATTCTAGCATGAATTGGGTATGTAGAAATTACTTGTGATTTCTTAAGCTATGTGATTATTTAGGCATAACATGTGTTACATAATTTTGTGCCTTGAAGGTATTTGATAAAATGCCTATTTGGATTAAGTGTGTTATTTGCATTGATTATGTTATAACATGCTTGGAATTTGAAGTTGGTAGGTGTTGGTAAATGCATATGATATATTGACAATGAGGTTGTTTATAGTGGTTATATGCTTATGAGGTAATTTACTATGAAAAAAGGGTTGTTGGATATTGAATTGTTCATAATGTGCCCTTGACATATTGAACATGGTATTGTAATTACAATTGAGATTCTAGTTGCATAATGACATGAAATGCAATTATACATTTATATTGCATATGCACAGATAGCATTATATTCATAGGCGTTTGACATAAGTGTAGATGTGTGTGCGTGGTTTGATCAAACACCACTCTTGGTGAATAATATGTGGGCTCGAGAAAGGTGGACCGTGGTTCAATTGAGTCGCATGGTTTGCATTGAAAATAGGGTTGGGGTTAACAAGAAGGGCTAGATTCTCCCTTCAGTGATTCGGTTACGCACTCTGTTGGTATTGAGTCCATAAAGTATGTTGGCGTACACAGAGCCATTGGTGGAAGTCCATTAATGTCGGGTGGGTGCCTATTGGTGTGAGTCCATAAATATCCACCCTAAGAAAGGCCTGGAATTTAAAAAGGTCATTAGATGTATAACATTAATGACAGGGGACTTGGAATGCCCAGATTCATATGGATGTCATTACATGTGTCTAGGGAGCCCGTAAAGGCTCGGGTTGAGTTGCATGTGTGAGTCTTATCTCATATCATGGCATGGCATTGAGGACTCTATTATTGAATGGAATATTCTTGAATGGAGTGATTGTTGCTTGTGAATTGCATGTGAGCATTTTATATGCATCTAGGTTGGGGAGTAGTCTCTTTAGGAGATACCCTATTGAGCATGCCTCACCCTTTATGGGGACAATATTTCAAGTGCGGGACATACGTCAGTGGACAGCTCTCATTCGGTCCCTCATTGATGAAAAAAAGTAGAAATGTGGCTTTTAAACTATGTTTTTTTAAAACTAAGATGTCAACTAGTTTTAGGCATGTAATGTATGTAAAGGATTGTAATCGAATTCATATGGACTATTTTAATGTAAAATTGCATGTTGTTATATGAGTATGGATAAATGGACCCAGTGTGGTCAATGTTGTATGATTGTATAGGTTGTGTTTTGGGTAGAGCCTCCCATACAAAGGAGACTATGTCCAAATTTTGTTAAGTTATGGATCTTAGTAAACGAGGCATAACGGCGTGGTATCGAGTTACATGGTATCCACGAGTATTCCACTAGTTGATGGATGATCAATGAGGTAATTATGAACACCCGAATTTTAAGGCATCACAGCTTAGGTTCTCGATTTACCTAGGGCTTGTGGGGCATGGGTTTAGACCATTGTATCCATTGAACATTACATGTTATGTGCTTTAAATGCTTGTTATGTGCTTTAAATGCTACATGTTATATGTTATTTGTTATGTGAACAATATGCATTGTTAAATGTATATTGAAAAGGGATACTAGGGTTAAAGAACATAACATTTGGGGTTGGAAAAAGAAAAGGAACGGGACGGTTTAGTGTGAAGATGTCTACTAGTAAGTGGCACACGCATTACTAGTGAGACAAGGAGAGAAATCTCAATGTTACGACTTTGATTCCTACCTTGGGATACTAAGTTAGTGCTCTATTGCTATTTAAAAATTCATTGCAAGTGAGTTCGTCCTTAGGAGCTAGGGCATGCATTGATCAGAAATGTTAGGGTTGTCAACTAGAGATCTCGGAGATTCTACTGAACATGTTGGAGTTTGATTTCATCCTTGGGGTGGATTGGTTGACGACACGCGGTGTGGTCAGCGATTGTGATCGGAAGAGGATCACTGCCTACACACCTGAGGGTGTTTGCTTCATATTTCAGGGGGAGGAACATGATGTTTTACCCTAAGTAGTGTAAGATTCCCATTGGCACAAGCTATTGATGGGCTAGCTTACGAGCCTTACCATAGAGGACGAGGCGAGACATGAGTTAGTTTTACCTCGGGTGGTTTGTGAGTATGAGAATGTTTTTTTGGGACAAATTACCAGGACTATCCCATATAGAGATGAAAACTTCACTATTGAGTTGCACCCTGGTACATCGTCTATTTCTATGACTCCACATAGAATGTTATCTGCAGATTTGCAAGAACTTAAGGTCCAATTGCAAGAATTGTTGGACAAGGGCTTCATTAGATCGAGTACCTCAACTAGGAGCTCTCTAGTATTGTTTGCCAAGAAGAAGGACAAGACCCTTCAGCTATGTATAGACTACCGATAGTTGAATCGGGTTACAATCAAGAATAGGTACCCTTTGCTGAGGATTGATGACTTGTTTGATCAGTTGGGAGGGGCACGGGTTACCATTAGTTGAGAATTAGGGAGGCAAATATCCCTAAGACGGCATCCGTATAGACATTTCGAGTTCACTGTGATGCCTTTTGGATTGACAAATACCCCGGTGGCATTCATGGATCTCATGCATAGGCTGTTTTAACGCTACCTAGATCAGTTTGTCGTAGTCTTTGTTGACGACATTTTAATCTACTCCAAGTCTAAGGAGGAGTATGAAGGTCACTTGAGGGTTTTTCTCCAGACCTTTAGGGACTATCAGTTGAACACCAAGTTCAGCATGTGTGAATTTTGGCTGACATAAGTGAAATTTTTGGGACACATGATGTCAGCTTTGAGTGTGTCAGTTGACCCAAATCATAGGTTTAATCAAATACCCATAACTAAAATCAAACTAGGGTTTCAAACTCATTACACTAAATCATTTTTATGCATGTAGGTTCACAATTCATGGCATACTTAACATTAAATTAAGGTTTATAACAAGTATTTTGTCATCAAAAACACAATAAACTTTAGCTAAAGAAAATACATGTGATACACAATGTAAATGTAAGAGAGAGGAAAACCCTACGTAAGAATCAAGAATTTCAAGTCAAGTTCCTAAGATTTTTAAGCAAAGCCCAAGCTTTAGAGACCTTCTTCTTCCCTTTTCTTTTTTCCTTTATCTTTTGCTACGGTTCTAAGAGGTATTGGGTGAGAGTGGAATGAAAAAGTGGGAGAAATGGGGCTGAAATTGGGGTATTAAACCCAGTAGTCCCAAATTTTACTGTTCATGGGGCAAAAAATGTATTTTTCTCCTAAATAACGGTTTTACCACTAAACATCTCCAATTTGATCCCTATGACTACCTTATTGTTTTTCGACCTTCCTAGATTCATTTTTAATGTTATTTTTACCTGAAAATATTTATTTTTATGATTTATCTCAAAACTAAAGTAAATTTACACCCGAAACACTAAAATTACTATTTTACTCATCCGAACCGCTATATGAGATAAACGTCTATTCCAAAGATTTCGGACCTCCTGGATTCAATGTCATTTTGACCTAATAAATTAATATATTTATTTAGTTACCCTTATCGACTTTAAACAACTCCAAAAATTAAATTTGACCCAAAAGTAATACACGTATACCTCAAACTTACATGACTATTCCTTTAATAACAATTCAAAGTGTCCCTTATCATTTTAATCATTTTAAAAATACTATGAAGTTAATATCATTTATATGTATATAACACATGGGATCTCAAAAGAACTACCCTATGCACACGACATGGAGTTGTCGGCTGTTGTCTTTACCTTGAAGGCACGACGCCACTATCTGTATGAAGAACAGATTGAGATATTTTTGGACCACAAGAGTTTGAAGTACATATTCACATAACGGGACCTCAACATGAGGCAGCATAGGTGGATGGAATACTTGGAGGATTACGAGTTCACTTTGCATTATCATCCTAGTAAGGAAAATGTGGTGGTTGATGCACTCAGTCAGAAGTCATGGGGAGTCTTGGCTAGTATAGCTTATTGGGAGTGACAGATACTCAAGACTGTGGGATAGTTCTGGCTACACTACAAGGATCAGGCTCAAGGCATTTTGGACAGTCTGGTGGCTACGCCTTCCTTACTGAGTAGGGTGATCGAGTCTCAAGAACAGGACACATAGATATTGTTTATCAAGGACAAAGTATAGTCAATTAAAAGTGACGAGAGCTTGGCCATTCATGCTGATAGTAGTCTTCAATTTAGGGGAAGGATGACGGTTCCCTAGTTTACGGATCTATGAGAGAATATTCTCAGGGAGTTTCATTACATTCATTTTGTTGTGCATCCTAGTGCCACGAAGATGTACCATGATCTTTGCCGCCAGTATTACTGGAGTGGGATGAAAAGACATGTAGAAGACTTTATTAGTAGATATCTCACGTGTTAGAAGGTTAAGGCTGAGCACTAGAGACCAGTGGGGTTACTCCAGCCTTTGGAGGTGGCTGAGTGAAAGTGAAAACATGCCATTATGGATTTTGTGACCCATTTACCATGGACTTCATATGGGCATGATGCGATATGAGTGATCATAGACCATCTTACAAAGCCAGCGCACTTTTTTGGCTGTAGGGATGATCTTCACATTTGAGGAGTTATACAGATTGTATACACGGGAGATAGTCAAGTTTTATGGGTACCCGCATCTATAGTGTCGAATCAAGATCCTAGGTTCACGGTTGACTTCTGGGAGAGTTTTCAACGAGCTATGGGGACACAGTTGATGATGAGTACATCTTTTTCATCCCTAAATCGATGGTCAGTCAGAGAAGACCATCTAGATTTTAGAGGACATGTTTTTGGTGCTGTCTTTGACCTACAAGGTAGTTGGGAGGAATACTTACCTTTAGTGGAATTCACCTACAACAATAATTACTAGTCGAGTATATAGATGACACCTTATGAGACACTTTATGGGAAGCCATCCGGTATGTTGGATGGAGGTTGGAGAGGGACGTTCCATAGGTCCGGACTTGATTAGGGACACCTCAAAGAAGGTAAACATGATATAAAATCGTCTTCTTATGGCATAGAGCCAACAAAAATAGCTATGCCGACAGGCAACGGAGACCTCTAGAGTTCAAGGTTAGAAATCACATCTTCTTAAAGGTCATGGCTAAGAGGGGAGTGGTCAGATTCGGGAAGCAAAAAAAGTTGTCATCAATTTATATCGGGCCCTTCGAGGTACTCGTAGGGTCGGTATAGTTGCTTATTGATTGGCGTTACTGTCAAATTTATCAAGTGTTCATATAGTGTTCCATGTCAGGATGCCCTAAAGTACACTCTAGATCTTACACATATGGTGGATTGGGGTGAGCTGGTTGTTGATACAGATGGGACTTTCGAGGAGGGACAGATGCATACGATAGATAACAGAGATCAAATTTTGCATGGCAAAATTGTGAGATTGGTTCTGTTGTAGCACCGCAGTATAAAGGAGGTAACATGTAAGCATGAGGACACTATTCGCACTTCCTATCCGTTCTTGTTTGAGGATGGAGGTACATTTCTTATGATCATAGAGTTGCATATGACTTGTTACATTAGATTTTGTTACATGTGCACATGTGTGTAAGTCGAAGACTAAATTCCTTTAAGGGAGGAAGAATGTAAAACCTGAAAAAATTAAAACCTAATTAAAAAGGGCAAAATGGTAATGAAACCATTTAAGCATGGTGTAAGACCCTGTACTAAAATGAAATAAGAATACTAATATCTTAAGAGTTTTCCAAATATGAATAAAATGAGGATAAAAACTTAGAATCATTGTTGAAATATTAATCATGAAGTTTGAGTTTCGAACGGATTGACTTTTGGGTCAAACTTAATTTTTTTTTATCAAAATAACATTACCATTGAATTTGGGAGGTCGGAAAACATTGGGAGAGGTAATATGGGATGTATTAGAAGTTAGGAAGTATTTTAGAAGTAAAACCAAATTGGAGTGAAATTGGGTAAAAAGGGGTGATGGACACTGCTTAGTATTTTGATCATAACTTTATATTTTGATGTCCAATTGACAATTTTGACAGGAAATAGTAGACATCTAGGGCTACAAAAGTGTATTTCATGAAAAATTTCCAATTCGACCTCTAAATGGGTTAAAACTGACCTGGAAGTCGCACCAAAAATCTGTGAACAGTATGAAGGAAACCCGATTTTTTCTGAACAGAAAATATCGGGTTTTGCTCGATTTTCTTGCCCTATAAAAACCTAATGTCGTCCCTTTAGCATTCATTTCACCCCTCCAAACCCTAGGAACCATTTTAGAGGAAGAAAGGAAGATAGAAATACCAATCAAGAGGGATTTATACCTTGTAGAAATCAAAACTTCAAATTCTTCAAGAATACATTCTCCTCCCATTTTCTTCCATTCTTGCTACCCTCTCACCCAAATCTTTTGAAACCCTAGGAGCAAAAGATTAAGAGGAAAAGAAAGGAGAGCAAGAAGGTCTTGAAGCTTGGGTCTTAGCTTGAAATCTTGATTTAAGGTAGGGGATTTTCTCTCAATCTCTCACATTGAGGCTAGATATATATCTATAGATATATATATGTATATAGATATATGTTTCTTCACTCTCCTTCTCATATATATAATATGAAATACATGATTCTTGTTCTATTTGTAATAAATGTCATGTTTTGAACAATATGAAGGGTGGGTAACCACTAAAGCTCTATTGATTTTTTTTTTTTATCTTCAAAGCCCTAGTTTTCAAGAAAAGGGGATTTTCTCCTAATTTCTTCTTTGTCTTTGATTTTAAAACTTTAGTGTTGAATATTGTATAACAAAATGATATAGATTACGATCTCTTGCATATTTTCTTGGATTATTCGATTATATGACAAATGTGAAAACAAAATTGGGGATTTTACTATATTTGAGAAATTGTTGTGAATTGTGAATATTCTTGATTTCCTCATTGTATGGTTGTTGTGATAGACTTGGATTACCTTCGAGAGATGTCGTAGAGTGTTAGAGGTTAGTCTATCCCAATGGGGGGTGAGATGGTTGCCTAATGCTCGTAGTGGATCGTTGTTGTGCTCGCGATCACTATTGTTCACATATACACCGAGGAAAAGGGTTAGTATACTAGACACCTTGGGAGATTTCGTCAATGCCGTAGGAGACGGTACACGCCCTTCCTAAAGAGATTTGTGATTGTTGGTTGGAATTGGTGGACTAGGCATGATCGTTAGGTAGATTCACGAGAAGCAATCAACATACATGGTACGGGGATGAACCAAAAATACATGGAATCGGGAGTTGGGTCGTTCTTGCCGACGCATTGGTATGGGACAATGCTTAGGGAGAAGCCCTTCTTAAATAGCTTAAATTAGAATTTTGTTTATCGATGCTAAACTCACTTTATTCTTTTAACTGATTATTGCTATTGTTTAAACTTGAGATCTCTTTTAAATGTCACTGTTTTCATTCCAAACCTATATATATGTTAGTTGTGAAATGAGACCGACCGTTTGCTATGTTTTTCAAACCTTGTTTGAGTTGAGAGGATTTTGCTACAGAGCTTCGTGCTCACCCCCTACAAATAAAAATTTTCAGATTTCACACTTGAGGAGGAGTTAGGAGCCGAGGAGCCCACCCATTGGAAGACTCCGCTTGACGGGGATGTGGATCCCGAGGTGGACGCTTAGAGCGACACTTTTATTTTGTTCTAGACTAGATTATGCTTAGAATATCCTTTTGAACTCTAGTTCATTTCTGTTATTTCCGCTGCGTTATATTATTACATTTTGGAGATGTAAAGGCCAAGATTAGACCTATTAATTTGGGATGATAGTGTGGATATGACATATGATGAATGCAAGTTTATTTTATGATGGAAAAATGGACCCGGTGTGGTCAATAGTTATGCATATGTGGACCCGGTGTGGTCAATTGTAATATAATTGTACAGGTTGTGTTTTGGGTAGAGCTCCCCGTACAAAGGAGACTCTGCCCAAATTTTGTTAAAATATGAATGGTTGATGAATGAAACTTTCGTCGTGATGAATTTTACTTAATGCTCTCATACGGTAAATGGTTTTTAGAATGTAATGTCACCCACGGGGGTTTTTGGGGCGTTACAGATTTGGTATCAGAGCCAAGGCTTTAGGTCTTACATGGGAGCTGTAGGTTATGGAGTACCACTAGGGAAGTAGGATTAAGTTGAAGGAAATTGTTGGTCTAATTTTATATGAACCTTATGCTTTAGATTAAAGTGATATTTAGGATGTCTTGTACATCAATGAAACTAAATTGTGAATTGATATGCAGGATGGACGGTGAACGGGTACGTGGACGTGGTCGTGGGCGTGGTGGTCAAGCAAATCCACCACCTCCACCACCTCTCGACGCCATACAGGGTATTTACCAATGTTTAAGGGAACTCACCACCCTAGTGCAACAACCAGGTGGGAACAACCACCACAACGGTGGAGTTCGTCCTTTACGGCAACACCCACCCACCTTCCAAGGGAGCTCCAATCCCTTAGATGCGGATAGATGGATCCGCCGGGTGAAAAAAATTTGTGATGGTATGGGGATCGCCGGGGACCTTCGGGTTGGCTTGGCTACCTATTTGTTGGAAGGGGAGGCCGATTACTGGTGGGAGTCAGTGAAGAAAAGGAGGGACACTAATACGCTCACTTGGGAGGAGTTTGAGCAAAGTTTCAACGACAAGTATTTTCCAGAGTCTGTCAGAGATAAGATGAGTGCAGACTTTCTAGCCTTGCGGCAGGGCAGTATGACCGTGGCTGAGTATGAGAGGAGGTTCGATGAGCTATCCCGTTATGCTTCAGAGTTCATATCCACCGAGGATAGGAGGGCCAAGCGCTTCGAGCAGGGTTTGAGACCGACCATCAGAGAGAAGCTTGTGGCACTCAGAATCCGAGACTATAGAGATTTGGTTGACAGAGCGGCATTGGTGGAGAGAGACATTGATGACTCTCAGAGGAGACAGAGCTATGCTAGAGGAGGCCCGATCCGTACAGGTGCCAGTAGCAGTGGAGCACCGAGGGCGTTACCATATCGTCGCCCCGATCAAGCGGTGGGGCAGAGACCTCTTACAGTCCGAGGAGAGGGGCATGCCCCGACTAGACCAAACACTGACCCTCGTCAATGCTTTGCTTGTGGAGGTGTAGGACACTTCCGAAACAACTGCCCGTCATTTCCACCCAAGGCCAATCAATCAGCCGGGCCATCACATGCAAATAGGCCCCCTCCACCACCGAGACCATTGAGAGCTCAAGCCCCCGGTGATGCCAATCCGGGGAGGGTATTTGCCTTAATCCAACCGGAGGAGGATGCCTCCAATGCCGTTGTGGAAGGTATCATTCTTCTCTACAATTCTTGGGCCCGAATCTTATTCGATCCTGGTGCTACTCATTCTTTTATACGTACTGCATATGCTATGAATTTGGGATTGGGTTTCGAGAAGTTAGAACATGCTTTGACTGTTGACTTGCCTACGGGAGAACAGTTGGGTACTAGCCGAGTCTGCAAGGGTTGTGTGCTTCGTATTGGGGAGCACGAATTGATTGTGGATTTGATTGCTTTAGAGATGAAGGGGTATGACGTGATTTTTGGGATGAACTTGTTATCCACTTTTCATGCGGTAATGGATTGTTTCCGCAAGCGAATTACATTTCAATTGTCGGGAGGAGTAATTTTCAGTTTTGTGAATAACCGAGATTCTTTCCATCCATTTCCTACTACGGGAAGTAAATTCTTAAAAGCTAAGGCAGGGAGCCACTTGAGTTTCTTGGCTAGCTTGATGGGAGATGATCGGGATAGATCCCACTCGGGTATGGTGTTGATTATATCAGATTTTTGGATGTCTTCCCAGATGAATTACCCGGGTTACCGCCACAGAGAGAGATTGAGTTCGCAATCGATCTTTATCCGGGAACCGAACCTATTTCTATTGCTCCTTATCGGATGGCGCCTTTGGAGTTGAAGGAGCTAAGGAAGCAATTGGACCACTTGCTGGCAATTGGATTCATCCGTTTGAGCACTTCACCTTGGGGAGCCCCGGTCCTCTTTGTGAAGAAGACGGATGAAACACTTCGGTTATGCACAGATTACCGACGGTTGAATCGGGTGACGGTGAAGAACAAGTATCCCTTGCCGCGCATTGATGATTTATTTGATCAATTGAGGGGTTCTAAGTTCTACTCCAAGATTGATCTCCGCACCGGGTACCATCAACTGCGTGTCAAGGAGGAGGATATTCCTAAGACTGCTTTTCGTACTCGGTATGGTCACTTCGAGTATACGGTGATGCCGTTCGGATTGACTAATGCTCCAGCAGCCTTCATGGATTTGATGCACAGGGTATTCCGGCCATATCTAGATCAATTTGTCATTGTGTTTATTGATGACATATTGATTTATTCCCGGACACAAGAAGAACATGCACATCATCTCTCGGTTGTGCTACAAACATTGAGAGAACATAAGTTATATGCGAAGATGAGCAAGTGTGAGTTTTGGATGAAGGAAGTGAAGTTCCTTGGCCATGTTGTGTCCGAGCAAGGGGTAGCGGTTGATTCCTCGAAGATTGAGGCCGTGATGAAATGGGAACCACCAAAGAATGTGACAGAAATACGTAGTTTCTTGGGGTTAGCCGGTTACTATCGTAGGTTTGTGGAAGGTTTTTCCAAGCTTGCGATGCCGATGACTCGCCTTACCAAGAAGGGGGAGAAATTTGTGTGGACTCAAGCGTGTGAATTAGCTTTTCGCACCTTGAAGGAAAAGTTGACGACGGCACCGATCCTCATTATTCCGAACAGTGGGGAAGGTTACGATGTTTACACCGATGCTTCACTACGAGGCTTGGGATGTGTGTTGATGCAAGGAGGCAAGGTGGTTGCTTATGGCTCGAGGCAACTCAAGATTCATGAGCGGAACTATCCCACTCACGACTTGGAGCTAGCCGCTGTGGTTTTTGCTCTTAAGTTGTGGAGGTGTTACTTGTATGGAGAGAAATTTCAAGTGTTCTCGGATCATAAAAGCCTCAAGTATGTGTTCACACAGAAAGAATTAAATCTCCGGCAGAGAAGGTGGATTGAGTACTTAGAAGATTACGACTTCACTCTCAACTATCATCCGGGGAAGGCTAATGTAGTAGCGGATGCATTGAGTAGGAAGTCTCAGGGTGAAATCAATGTCCTTGCGGCTAAACGGTGGAAAATGATGGATACGTTGGAGGAGTTTGATCTATGGGTTAATGGACCGGAGGATCGACCATGTTTGTTTAACCTAGTAGCTCAACCAATCCTCCGACAAAGGATTGTGGAGTTGCAACGATTAGATCCCGAGTTGACAAAAATTCGGGATAAATTGGAGAGGAATGAGATTGTTGAGGATTGGTCTTTAAAGAATGAGGAGTTACAGTTTTGGGGAAGATTATGCGTGCCAAACGACGACCAAGTGAGGGAAGAAGTGTTGGGAGAGTGTCACCGATCGAAGTTCTCTATACATCCGGGGAGTACAAAAATGTATAGAGATATGAAACGACAATATTGGTGGAGTGGAATGAAGAAGGATGTAGCAAAGTTCATTTCAAGGTGTGCCGTATGTCAGCAAGTGAAGATTGAGCACCAACGACCTGGAGGATTATTACAGTCTCTGCCTATCCCGGAGTGGAAGTGGGATCATATCACCATGGACTTCGTGTCGGGTTTTCCACGGACTTCAAGAGGGCATAACGCCGTATGGGTTATCGTAGATCGACTCACCAAGTCAGCTCACTTTTTGGGGATGAAGACCACAGACTCGTTAGAGATCTTGAGCAGACTATACATTCGAGAGATTGTTCGATTGCATGGAGTTCCACTTTCTATCGTGTCGGATCGCGATTCTCGTTTTGTGGCTCGTTTTTGGCAAAGTCTACAACAAGCTATGGGGACAGAATTACATTTCAGCACAGCCTTTCACCCTCAAACAGATGGCCAATCCGAGAGAGTGATACAGGTTTTGGAAGACATGTTACGGGCTTGCGCATTGGACTTCAAAGGGAGTTGGATCGATCACTTACCGTTGGTGGAATTTGCGTACAATAACAGTTACCAAGCGAGTATCGGAATGGCGCCGTATGAAGCTTTGTATGGAAGACCATGTAGATCCCCGACATGTTGGTTGGAAGCCGGAGAGAGTAGTATGTTTGGGCCCGAGATTGTACGGGAGACAACGGAGAAGATTCAGCTCATTCGGGAGAGATTACGCACAGCACAGAGTCGACAAAAGAGCTATGCGGATAGGAGAAGAAGGCCTTTGGAATTCAAGGAGGGAGATTTTGTATTTCTTAAAGTGTCACCCAAGAAGGGCGTACTTAGATTCGGTAAGAAAGGAAAACTCGCTCCAAGGTACATCGGTCCATTTGAAGTGATCAAGACAGTGGGCAAAGTAGCATACCAACTTCGGCTACCAGTATCATTGTCAGGAGTTCATGACGTGTTCCACGTTTCGATGTTGAGGAAATGTCAACCAGATACGTCGCATGTCGTGGATTTGGAGGATATTGAAGTGCAAGATGGAGTCACCTATGAAGAGCAGCCGGTGAAGATTCTTGATATCCAGGAGAAAGTGCTTCGCAACAAGGTAATCCAGCTGGTGAAAGTCCTGTGGCAACATCATGGCGTAGAGGAAGCAACTTGGGAACCGGAGTGGGAGATGCGAGAGAAATATCCATATTTGTTCGCTACTTGAGGTAAGTTTCGAGGACGAAACTTTCTTTAAGGGGGGTGGATTGTAAGACCCTGTACTAAAAATTAAATAAGAATACTAATATCTTAAGAGTTTTCCAAATATGAATAAAATGAGGATAAAAACTTAGAATCATTGTTGAAATATTAATCATGAAGTTTGAGTTTCGAACGGATTGACTTTTGGGTCAAACTTAATTTTTTTTTTTTTGGATGTGTTTAAGATTGATAAGGGTAACTAAATAAATATATTAATTTTTTTTTATCAAAATAACATTACCATTGAATTCGGGAGGTCGGAAAACATTGGGAGAGGTAATATGGGATGTATTAGAAGTTAGGAAGTATTTTAGAAGTAAAACCAAATTGGAGTGAAATTGGGTAAAAAGGGGTGATGGACACTGCTTAGTATTTTGATCATAACTTTATATTTTGATGTCCAATTGATCTGAAATTTTGACAGAAAATAGTAGACATCTAGGGCTACAAAAGTGTATTTCATGAAAAATTTCCAATTCGACCTCTAAATGGGTCAAAACTGACCTGGAAGTCGCACCAAAAATCTGTGAACAGTACGAAGGAAACCCGATTTTTTCTGAACAGAAAATATCGGGTTTTGCTCGATTTTCTTGCCCTATAAAAACCTAATGTCGTCCCTTTAGCATTCATTTCACCCCTCCAAACCCTAGGAACCATTTTAGAGGAAGAGAGGAAGATAGAAATACCAATCAAGAGGGATTTATACCTTGTAGAAATCAAAACTTCAAATTCTTCAAGAATACATTCTCCTCCCATTTTCTTCCATTCTTGCTACCCTCTCACCCAAATCTTTTGAAACCCTAGGAGGAGAAGATTAAGAGGAAAAGAAAGGAGAGCAAGAAGGTCTTGAAGCTTGGGTCTTAGCTTGGAATCTTGATTTAAGGTAGGAGATTTTCTCTCAATCTCTCACATTGAGGCTAGATATATATATATATATATATAGATATATATATGTATATAGATATATGTTTCTTCACTCTCCTTCTCATATATATAATATGAAATACATGATTCTTGTTCTATTTGTAATAAATGCCATGTTTTGAACAATATGAAGGGTGGGTAACCACCAAAGCTCTATTGATTTTTTTTTTATCTTCAAAGCCCTAGTTTTCAAGAAAAGGGGATTTTCTCCTAATTTCTTCTTTGTCTTTGATTTTAAAACTTTAGTGTTGAATATTGTATAACACAATGATATAGATTACGATCTCTTGCATATTTTCTTGGATTATTCGATTATATGACAAATGTGAAAACAAAATTGGGGATTTTACTATATTTGGGAAATTGTTGTGAATTGTGAATATTCTTGATTTCCTCATTGTATGGTTGTTGTGATGGACTTGGATTACCTTCGAGAGATGCCGTAGAGTGTTAGAGGTTAGTCTATCCCAATGGGGGGTGAGATGGTTGCCTAATGCTCGTAGTGGATCGTTGTTGTGCTCGCGATCACTATTGTTCACATATACACCGAGGAAAAGGGTTAGTATACTAGACACCTTGGGAGGATTTCGTCAATGCCGTAGGAGACGGTACACGCCCTTCCTAAAGAGATTTGTGATTGTTGGTTGGAATTGGTGGACTAGGCATGATCGTTAGGTAGATTCACGAGAAGCAATCAACATACATGGTACAGGGATGAACCAAAAATACATGGAATCGGGAGTTGGGTCGTTCTTGCCGATGCATTGGTATGGGACAATGCTTAGGGAGAAGCCCTTCTTAAATAGCTTAAATTAGAATTTTGTTTATCGATGCTAAACTCACTTTATTCTTAACTGATTATTGCTATTGTTTAAACTTGAGATCTCTTTTAAAATGTCACTGTTTTCATTCCAAACCTATATATATGTTAGTTGTGAAATGAGACCGACCGTTTGCTATATTTTTCAAACCTTGTTTGAGTTGAGAGGATTTTGCTACAGAGCTTCGTGCTCACCCCCTACAAATAAAATTTTTTAGATTTCACACTTGAGGAGGAGTTAGGAGCCGAGGAGCCCACCCATTGGAAGACTCCGCTTGACGGGGATGTGGATCCCGAGGTGGACGCTTAGAGCGACACTTTTATTTTGTTCTAGACTAGATTATGCTTAGAATATCCTTTTGAACTCTAGTTCATTTATGTTATTTCCGCTGCGTTATATTATTACATTTTGGAGATATAAAGGCCAAGATTAGACCTATTAATTTGGGATGATAGTGGGGATATGACATATGATGAATGCAAGTTTATTTTATGATGGAAAAATGGACCCGGTGTGGTCAATAGTTATGCATATGTGGACCCGGTGTGGTCAATGGTAATATAATTGTACAGGTTGTGTTTTGGGTAGAGCTCCCCGTACAAAGGAGACTCTGCCCAAATTTTGTTAAAATATGAATGGTTGATGAATGAAACTTTCGTCGTGATGAATTTTACTTAATGCTCTCATACGGTAAATGGTTTTTAGAATGTAATGTCACCCACGGGGGTTTTTGGGGCGTTACAACACCTACCCCAAGAAAACACAAATTTTACAAAAAAAGTCATTGGAAGTCTAATATCAATGGCAAGGGCTTGGAATGTCCGGATGCATACACATAGCATATAATGTGTTATGAGAGTCGGTGGGGCTCAGGTTGCATTGCATGCGTGAGTTCTCAAAAATTGATCTAATCACACTAATTTAATTTTAAATCAACTTAATTCAAGTGCAACACAGGTGCATTGCACGCACTCGATGCTTTGATGGCTAGTATAAATGTAATCATCATTTGAGTTAGGAAGAAAGTTCGCAAAAATGAAAAAAATTAAATGATTAAAAAAAAAGAAACCTTTATTGAAAAAGCATTTTAAAAAATTATGAAAAAACGTTATCAAAAATATTTGAATAAAATTATTTTCCATGTAAATGATGAATAGTAATCCAAATTGCATTTAAAATAGAATGTCTAAGACTTATTTATAGATAATGCATCTAATATGATGCTATTTTGCAATCTTTTCCGAAACACTATTAAATAGTAGTCCATGCCCTAAAAGGGAATAGAGCAAGGTTTACTTTATAAGCACCACAAAAGTAATCCATGATCTCAATATTATATGGGGATTCTGCACCTCAATGAATGTGTCATAAATATGAAAATATAACAATAAAAATTAAGTAAAAAGTATAAAACTCACGCAATTTTTTTCACAAGTACAATATAATTACAATATGAAGCAAAAGGATACGATCCAAACATGGACTAACATGGCCCTTTGCGACTCCTAATGATAACCACAAGTTTATAATAAGTGACAAACTTGCTAGTCCAATGTTTAGATGGCATAACCCACCAATTTATAATGATATATGACTTATACATAGCAATTTGTTACAACAAATAAATGAGTAACCATAATGGATTTCAACAATACTTGATCAGTACACATCTCATTCACTTGTAAATTACAACAGTTAGAGCCCTTGGCTATATCCTAACAGACATGGGTTTGGAAAAGAACCTTATGAGAACCATATGCATGGTGGAGGCAAGAATTAAGAAGCATGAGAAGGAGAATCGAGTGGGTGAGTTGGAATTGACTTTGAGAAAAGTAATGGTTAATATGAAACTACTTAAAGCAAACAAGGTCAACATGAGAAACTACTTAAGGAACGTAGCCTAGATGATCTGTGAGACTTGCTGGGGCTTGTGGGTAACAAAATGAAAGAACTTTACTAGGTGCATAGAGTTCTTAAGGATAACAACCCAGAGAAAATAGTGCAGAAAAAAGTTAAAAATAAACTATGAGTGATTGTACAACTTTTGTTAGCCAATAATAAAAGCCTTTGTGCTTCAACAATTTTATGTTAAGATGTTTTGCAAATGGAGTAAGAATTTCTAGGAGAATCTCAAATTTCATGTGCAACATGCATGCATAGCACGCACTTGATGCTTTCATGACTAGTATAAATGTAATCACCATTTGAGTTAGGGTGAAAGTTCACAAGATGGAAAAAATTAAAAGATTAAAAAAAAAACCTTAATTTAAAAAGCACTTTTCAAAAATTATGAAAAAACTTTATCTAAAATATCTTAATAAAACTATTTTCCATTCAAATGACGAATAGTAATCCAAATTGCCTTTAAAATAGAATGTCTAAGAATTCTTTATATATAATGCCTCTAATCGGATGATATTTTGTAATCTTTTCTGAAACACTATTAAATAGTAGTCCATGCCCTAAAATGGAATAGAGCAAGGATTACTTATAAGCGTCACAAAATTAGTCCATGATCTCAATGTTATATGGTGATTTTAAACCTCAATGAATGTGTCATAAATATGAAAATAGCATAGTAGAAATTAAGTAAAAAATATTAAATTTACTCAATTTTTTTCCATAATACAATATAATTAGAATATGAAGCAAAAGGATACGATCCGAGCATGGCCTAAAATGGCCCTTTGCGACTCCTAATGATAACCACAAGTTTATAATAAATGACAAACTTTCAAGTCCAATGTTTAAATGGCATAACCCACCAATTTATAATGATGTATGATTTATATATATATATATATGAGATCCCGTGTGTTAAATAAATATAAATAATATTAATTTGCTAGTATTTTTAAAATAATTAAAATGATGAGAGAAATTTCAAATTGTTTTTAAAGGAATAGTCGCGTAAGTTTGAAGTACGAACGTATTGACTTTTGAGTCAAATTTAATTTTTGGTGGTGTTTAAGGTTGATAAGGGTAACTAAGTAAATATATTAATGTTTGTAGATCAAAATAACATTACCATTGAATCTGGGAGGTCCGAAAAACTTGGATTAGCCGTTTAGCTCATGTAGCAGTTTGGAGGGATAAAATAGTAATTTTAGTATTTTTGGTGTAAATTAACTTTATTTTTGAGATAAACCATAAAAATAAATTTTTTTAGGTTAAAATCACATTAAAAATGAATCCAGAACATCGAAAATTCTTAGAGTAGTCATATGAGTAAAATTAAAATGTTTAGTGATAAAATCGTAATTTAAGAGAAACAAATGTATTTTTCAGCCCATAAACAGTGGATTTCGGGACTGCTGTGTTTAAAACACAGATTTTAGCTCCTTTCCTTCCATTCTTTCATTCCACTCTCATCTAAAACCTCTTAGAACCCTAGGAGAAGATAAAGGGGAAGAGAAAAGGGAAGAAGAAGGCCTCCAAAGCTTGGGTCTTGCTTGGAAATCCTAGGAACTTGGCTTGGAATTCTTGAGTTCTAGGTGGGGTTTTCCTTTCTCTTGCATTTACATTGTGCATCTCATGTATTTTCTTTAGTTAAAACTTACTATGTGGTTGATGGCAAAATTCTTGTTATAAACCTTGATTTAGTGTTGAATATGCCATAGATTTGTGAACCTACATGCATAAAAATAATTTTTAGTGTGGTAGGTTTCAAACCCTAGTTTGATTTTGTGATGGGTATTTGATTAAACCTATGATTTGAGGGGTTTTGAAGTGTGCTATGATCTTCTACACAATATATATCACTTATTTTCTTGGAATTGGTTGTGCTGCTTTGAAAATGCAAATTTTGAGATTTGAGTATACTATAGGTTTTGATAAAATTTCAAGGTTATAACATGGGTTTTCAAAAAGATTTATGGATATAGAAAATAATAATTTTTGAAAAATGTATGCTCGATATTGACAGGCAGAGAGTTAGTAGACGATTGGGGCCTATTGAGTGGGTTGCCAAGGCGGCTGCTAGTCCTAAGGGGGATTGGTTATGATAGTGATTTTTGGTAATGGTCTATGTGGCATCACAAGTTGTGCTCTACACGTTCCCCTTGAAAAGCAAGAAGGACGATGAGACCCTATGTTGCAAGACCCAAAAGTTTCCCCGAGGATGGTTCATGCGTGAACTGGTGTAATTGATTATATTGTCCATAAGCGAGGCATGCATAGTATTTGTTATGATGGTTTGGCTTTAATTTATACCTTGTATATTTCTAATGTTAAGGTGTTGAGAGATTTTAATAAATGTTTTACTTATTATCTTGTACCTGTATTTAATTATAGAAAGCTTTCATTACTTATTCGTATGATTTGTGGAACGTTGGTTTTTAAAACTTTGTAAGTGCTTGGGAAAAGGATTATCCTAATGACCATGTGGTTGATTTTCCCTTACTAATATTTTCAGAGACTAGCATGCATCCTGGGGCATAAGTGATGGAATGCTTTTGAGAGCTTGGACTAGAAACAATCTCTTTTGGAGCATTTTTGTATTTACCTTTAGAACTTATATAGAAATGTTAGCACTCAAGCATTGTGTTTGAAGAGGTAGTCTTGAGGCATTTATGGTGTACACTTGATCATCCCACAGAGGGATTATTATTTTGGGTATTGTAATGTAAAGTTATGACTTTGGGTACTAAGTTGTATATATTGATGTTGGATGTATCCGGGTTTAGGAGGACTTTGTGGGCCTCTAAATGTCACCCGGATTTAGTTGGATTATATTTTTAGATGGAGGCATGTTTTTGGATGTTTAGTTAGTTTAAATTATGTTATGTTCTCATAGGGATGCTCTTACTAACTGGTTGGAAGCCCAATTTTCAAAGGAAACTCTGCCAAATTTTTTTTTAAAAAAATTGATTTATTTCAACTAAAAGGATACTTTCCTAGGTGTTTTTACAACATACCAGCATGTGTTTTTTTAAATAAACAAAGTATTTGTTTTAATCACACTTTTATAAAATTTGGGACGTGACAAGTTGGTATCAGAGCCTAGGTATTAGGTCTTATATGGGAGCTGTAGGTAATTGGATAATCCAAATATGGTCCCAGCACATTAAGTTTTTGAAAGTCATTAGGCTTTTGAGGATAATTGTAGGAAATGACGTATCTCATAAACTTGACTACTTCTCTAGAATGTATACATTTTAAATAGTGATCTAAAGGCTAGTTGCATGTGTAGGATGGAAGCAAGTAGAGGACGTGGGAGACCACCCCGACGAGAGGGAAATCAAGTACTACCACGTCAAGAAACTATGAATGGTATCTACCAATGTTTGAGGGAGCTAACTACATTGGTACAACAACAAGCCAGGAACAACAACAACCATACTACCACCACCCAAGCTCAAGCTCAAGTGCAACAAGTTAGAGGTGAGGCTAGAAGGATGATGGTTCTTAAAGAATTTATACGACAACGCCGTCCTACCTTTCAAGGAGGCCTAGATCCACTCAAGGCAGAAAAGTGGCTTCGACAAATGAAGAAAGTGATGGATGGCATGGATATTGCCAAGGACTTGAGAGTTGGTCTAGCTTCATATCTTATGGAAGAGTAAGCTGATCATTGGTGGGAATCGGTAAAAAGAAGGAGAAACATGGAACAAATGACTTGGAAAATTTTTGAAGAGGTTTTCAATGGGAAGTACTTTCCCGAATCAGTGAGGGATAAGATGACATTCAACTTCATGTTACATGACTGTCCCCCAATATGAGTCCAAGTTCATGGAGCTCTCCCGTTTTGCTACAGAGTATGTATCGATTGAGGGCAAGAAGGCCAAATTGTTTGAGAAAGGTTTGAAGCCATCTATTCGGGAGAAATTGGTAGCTCTTCGCATTCATGACTTTGGTGAATTAGTTGAGTGGGCTACCCTAGTGGAGAGAGATTGGGAGGAAACTCAAGTCATTCGAGAACGCCACCAACATAGTCAATCCAAGACCGACAGTGGTAGTGGTGGACGTCACAGGGATACTCCATACCAACGTCTAGAATGTAGTATGGGTCAAGGGAGTGAGTCAAGCTATGCACAAAGTTCGAGACCAGGAGGCCACGATGAGAGAGTGCTGACACACTTGAAGTGGCGTTATAGGTGTGATGGCATGGGTCACCTCAAGAGTCACTGCCCTTCAATAGCTTCTTCACCACAGGGACAGAGTAATAGAGGATTTTATCAATAGTCCACAAAGCTACCATATCAGCAGACTTCTTATGGTCATGTACAGACAGTACCACCACAACCCCAGACCACTCAATTCAAATCTCAGCCACAACAGCAAGCTCAACAGAAGAAACAGGGAACCAAGACTCAGGGCACTGATGCCTCAGCTCGCATTTATGGTTTAGTTCAGCCTAATGGGAGTGCTTCTAATATAGTAGTGGAGGGTATGATTCTTCTTTATAATTCTTGGGCTCGTATCTTGTTAGATCCCGGGGCAACCCATTCTTTTATTTCTACATCATATGTTATTGCATTGGGGTTGGAATTTGAGCCTTTGGGTTATATAATATATGTAGATCTACCTACTAGGGATTGTTTGGGGACAATTAGAGTGTGTAGAAATTGTGTACTTCGCTTTGGAGAGAAAGAGTTGAGGGTAGATTTAATTGCTTTAGAGATGATAGGGTATGGTGTTATTTTCGGAATGGATTTACTCTTTTCCTACCATGCTACTATGGATTGCTACCGGAAGAAAGTGGCATTTTGTGCACTGGGGGATATACTTTTCTATCTCATGGGTGAAAATAGTATCCCTCGACATCTCCATACGACGGGAAAACACGTTCTAAAGGTTGATGTTGGGAGTAGCCTGAGTTTCTTGGCCCACATTTCTGGAGAGGAACGGGATGATGTGGAGTCCACTTTTATTCTTGTAGTATCCGAATTTCTTGACATTTTTCTCGACGAGTTGCCTGGATTACCTTCATTGAGGGAAGTGGAGTTATCTATT
Source organism: Ilex paraguariensis (assembly GCA_963454935.2). Taxonomy (NCBI): domain Eukaryota; kingdom Viridiplantae; phylum Streptophyta; class Magnoliopsida; order Aquifoliales; family Aquifoliaceae; genus Ilex; species Ilex paraguariensis. The sequence goes on from CAUOFW020002771.1 coordinate 36,029, forward strand.
GAGCTTTACCGTGGCATGGAACTAATATCCATTGCTCCTTATTGCATGGCACCATTAGAGTTGAAGGAGTTAAGGAAACAACTAGATGAGCTTCTTATCCTTGGGTTTTTACGGTTGAGTACTTCACCTTGGGGTGTTCCCGTCCTCTTTGTGAAGAAAAAAGATCAAACCCTTAGATTGTGTGTGGACTATAAGAAGTTGAACTAGGTGACTATAAAGAACAAGTATCCTCTATCCCTTATCGATGACCTCTTTGATCAATTGAAGGGTTCTCGCTATTATACAAAGATTGATATTCGCACGTGATATCATCAATTGAGAATTAGAGATGAAGATATTCCTAAGACTATTTTTCGGACAAGGTATGGGCACTTTGAGTTTGTGGTGATGCCGTTTGGACTCATGAATGCACCTGCAGCTTTTATAGATTTGATGCATTGTGTGTTTCGGCCCTACCTTAACCAATTCGTCATTGTCTTTATTGATGACATCCTCATCTATTCTAAAACACATGAGGAGCACACATTACACCTCAAGCTAGTTTTGCAAATATTGAGGGAACACAAGTTGTATGCTAAAAAGAGCAAATGTGAGTTTTGGATGAGAGAGGTCAAGTTTTTGGGACATGTAGTATCTGAGGAAGGAGTGTTAGTGGATCCATCCAAGATTGAAGCAGTTTTGAAATGGGATCGACCCAAGCATGTGACCGAGGTCTGAAGCTTTTTGGGACTTGTCGGTTATTATCGGAGGTTCTTAGAGGGATTTTCTCGTATATCTATGTCATTGATGCGACTTACTCAAAAAGGGGAAAAGTTTGAGTGGAATGAAGATTATGAGCCATCTTTTGAGATTTTGAAGAGAAGGTTAACCACGACACCTATTCTCAGTATACAGATGCTTCATTACGGGGACTTGGGTGTGTGTTGATGCAACATGGGAATGTCATCGTTTATGGTTCAAGGAAATTGAAGACCTATGAGCAAAATTATCTCACTCATGATTTGGAACTTGCCGTTGTAAGACCATGTACTAAAAATTAAATAAGAATACTAATATCTTAAGAGTTTTCCAAATATGAATAAAATGAGGATAAAAACTTAGAATCATTGTTGAAATATTAATCATGAAGTTTGAGTTTCGAACGGATTGACTTTTGGGTCAAACTTAATTTTTTTTTTTTTTGGATGTGTTTAAGATTGATAAGGGTAACTAAATAAATATATTAATTTTTTTTTTATCAAAATAACATTACCATTGAATTCGGGAGGTCGGAAAACATTGGGAGAGGTAATATGAGATGTATTAGAAGTTAGGAAGTATTTTAGAAGTAAAACCAAATTTGAGTGAAATTGGGTAAAAAGGGGTGATGAACACTGCTTAGTATTTTGATCATAACTTTATATTTTGATGTCCAATAGATCTTAACTTTTGACAGGAAATAGTAGACATCTAGGGCTACAAAAGTGTATTTCATGAAAAATTTCCAATTCGACCTCTAAATGGGTCCAAACTGACCTGGAAGTCGCACCAAAAATCTGTGAACAGTACGAAGGAAATCCGATTTTTTCTGAACAGAAAATATCGGGTTTTGCTCGATTTTCTTGCCCTATAAAAACCTAATGTCGTCCCTTTAGCATTAATTTCATCCCTCCAAACCCTAGGAACCATTTTAGAGGAAGAGAGGAAGATAGAAATACCAATCAAGAGGGATTTATACCTTGTAGAAATCAAAACTTCAAATTCTTCAAGAATACATTCTCCTCCCATGTTCTTCCATTCTTGCTACCCTCTCACCCAAATCTTTTGAAACCCTAGGAGGAGAAGATTAAGAGGAAAAGAATGGAGAGCAAGAAGGTCTTGAAGCTTGGGTCTTAGCTTGGAATCTTGATTTAAGGTAGGGGTTTTTCTCTCAATCTCTCACATTGAGGCTAGATATATATCTATAGATATATATATGTATATAGATATATGTTTCTTCACTCTCCTTCTCATATATATAATATGAAATACATGATTCTTGTTCTATTTGTAATAAATGCCATGTTTTGAACAATATGAAGGGTGGGTAACCACCAAAGCTCTATTGATTTTTTTTATCTTCAAAGCCCTAGTTTTCAAGAAAAGGGGATTTTCTCCTAATTTCTTCTTTGTCTTTGATTTTAAAATTTTAGTGTTGAATATTGTATAACAAAATGATATAGATTACGATCTCTTGCATATTTTCTTGGATTATTCGATTATATGACAAATGTGAAAACAAAATTGGAAATTTTACTATATTTGGGAAATTGTTGTGAATTGTGAATATTCTTGATTTCCTCATTGTGTGGTTGTTGTGATGGACTTGGATTACCTTCGAGAGATGCCGTAGAGTGTTAGAGGTTAGTCTATCCCAATGGGGGGTGAGATGGTTGCCTAATGCTCGTAGTGGATCGTTGTTGTGCTCGCGATCACTATTGTTCACATATACACCGAGGAAAAGGGTTAGTATACTAGACACCTTGGGAGGATTTCGTCAATGCCGTAGGAGACGGTACACGCCCTTCCTAAAGAGATTTGTGATTGTTGGTTGGAATTGGTGGACTAGGCATGATCGTTAGGTAGATTCACGAGAAGCAATCAACATACATGGTACGGGGATGAACCAAAAATACATGGAATCGGGAGTTGGGTCGTTCTTGCTGATGCATTGGTGTGGGACAATGCTTAGGGAGAAGCCCTTCTTAAATAGCTTAAATTAGAATTTTGTTTATCGATGCTAAACTCACTTTATTCTTTTAACTGATTATTGCTATTGTTTAAACTTGAGATCTCTTTTTGAATGTCACTGTTTTCATTCCAAACCTATATATATGTTAGTTGTGAAATGAGACCGACCGTTTGCTATGTTTTTCAAATCTTGTTTGAGTTGAGAGGATTTTGCTACAGAGCTTCGTGCTCACCCCCTACAAATAAAATTTTTTTAGATTTCACACTTGAGGAGGAGTTAGGAGCCGAGGAGCCCACCCATTGGAAGACTCCGCTTGACGGGGATGTGGATCCCGAGGTGGACGCTTAGAGCGACACTTTTATTTTGTTCTAGACTAGATTATGCTTACAATATCCTTTTGAACTCTAGTTCATTTCTGTTATTTCCGCTGCGTTATATTATTACATTTTGGAGATGTAAAGGCCAAGATTAGACCTATTAATTTGGGATGATAGTGGGCATATGACATATGATGAATGCAAGTTTATTTTATGATAGAAAAATGGACCCGGTGTGGTCAATAGTTATGCATATGTGGACCCGGTGTGGTCAATGGTAATATAATTGTACAGGTTATGTTTTGGATAGAGCTCCCCGTACAAAGGAGACTCTGCCCAAATTTTGTTAAAATATGAATGGTTGATGAATGAAACTTTCGTCGTGATGAATTTTACTTAATGCTCTCATACGGTAAATGGTTTTTAGAATGTAATGTCACCCATGGGGGTTTTTGGGGCGTTACAGATTTGGTATCAGAGCCAAGACTTTAGGTCTTACATGGGAGCTGTAGGTTATGGAGTACCACTAGGGAAGTAGGATTAAGTTAAAGGAAATTGTTGGTCTAATTTTATATGAACCTTATGCTTTAGATTAAAGTGATATTTAGGATGTTTTGTACATCAATGAAACTAAATTGTGAATTGATATGCAGGATGGACGGTGAAGTACAGGGCAACGGCGATGAGAACCGAAGGATGGTAGCTCTTCGAGAATTTCTACGGCAACACCCACCCACCTTCCAAGGGAGCTCCAATCCCTTAGATGCGGATAGATGGATCTGCCGGGTGAAAAAAATTTGTGATGGTATGGGGATCGCCGGGGACCTTCGGGTTGGCTTGGCTACCTAATTGTTGAAAGGGGAGGCCGATTACTGGTGGGAGTCAGTGAAGAAAAGGAGAGACACTAATACGCTCACTTGGGAGGAGTTTGAGGAAAGTTTCAACGACAAGTATTTTCCAGAGTCTGTCAGAGATAAGATGAGTGCAGACTTTCTAGCCTTGCGGCAGGGCAGTATGACCGTGGCTGAGTATGAGAGGAGGTTCGATGAGCTATCCCGTTATGCTTCAGAGTTCATATCCACCGAGGATAGGAGGGCCAAGCGCTTCGAGCAGGGTTTGAGACCGACCATCAGAGAGAAGCTTGTGGCACTCAGAATCCGAGACTGTAGAGATTTGGTTGACAGAGCGGCATTGGTGGAGAGAGACATTGATGACTCTCAGAGGAGACAGAGCTATGCTAGAGGAGGCCCGATCCGTACAGGTGCCAGTAGCAGTGGAGCACCGAGGGCGTTACCATATCGTCGCCCCGATCAAGCGGTGGGGCAGAGACCTCTTATAGTCCGAGGAGAGGGGCATGCCCCGACTAGACCAAACACTGACCCTCGTCAATGCATTGCTTGTGGAGGTGTAGGACACTTCCGAAACAACTGCCCGTCATTTCCACCCAAGGCCAATCAATTAGCCGGGCCATCACATGCAAATAGGCCCCCTCCACCACCGAGACCATTGAGAACTCAAGCCCCCGGTGATGCCAATCCGGGGAGGGTATTTGCCTTAATCCAACCGGAGGAGGATGCTTCCAATGCCGTTGTGGAAGGTATCATTCTTCTCTACAATTCTTGGGCCCGAATCTTATTCGATCCTGGTGCTACTCATTCTTTTATACGTACTGCATATGCTATAAATTTGGGATTGGGTTTCGAGAAGTTAGAACATGCTTTGACTGTTGACTTGCCTACGGGAGAACAGTTGGGTACTAGCCGAGTCTGCAAGGGTTGTGTGCTTCGTATTGGGGAGCACGAATTGATTGTGGATTTGATTGCTTTAGAGATGAAGGGGTATGACGTGATTTTTGGGATGAACTTGTTATCCACTTTTCATGCGGTAATGGATTGTTTCCGCAAGCGAATTACATTTCAATTGTCGGGATGAGTAATTTTCAGTTTTGTGAATAACCGAGATTCTTTCCATCCATTTCCTACTACGGGAAGTAAATTCTTAAAAGCTAAGGCAGGGAGCCACTTGAGTTTCTTGCCTAGCTTGATGGGAGATGATCGGGATAGATCCCACTCGGGTATGGTGTTGATTATATCAGATTTTTCGAATGTCTTCCCAGATGAATTACCCGGGTTACCGCCACAGAGAGAGATTGAGTTCGCAATCGATCTTTATCCGGGAACTGAACCTATTTCTATTGCTCCTTATCGGATGACGCCTTTGGAGTTGAAGGAGCTAAGGAAGCCATTGGACCACTTGCTGGCAATTGGATTCATCCATTTGAGCACTTCACCTTGGGGAGCCCCGGTCCTCTTTGTGAAGAAGACGGATGAAACACTTCGGTTATGCACAGATTACCGACAGTTGAATCGGGTGACGGTGAAGAACAAGTATCCTTTGCCGCGCATTGATGATTTATTTGATCAATTGAGAGGTTCTAAGTTCTACTCCAAGATTGATCTCCGCACCGGGTACCATCAACTGCGTGTCAAGGAGAAGGATATTCCTAAGACTGCTTTTCGTACTCGGTATGGTCATTTCAAGTATACGGTGATGCCGTTCGGATTGACTAATGCTCCAGCAGCCTTCATGGATTTGATGCACAGGGTATTCCGGCCATATCTAGATCAATTTGTCATTGTGTTTATTGATGACATATTGATTTATTCCCGGACACAAGAAGAACATGCACATCATCTCTCGGTTGTGCTACAAACATTGAGAGAACATAAGTTATATGCGAAAATGAGCAAGTGTGAGTTTTGGATGAAGGAAGTGAAGTTCCTTGGCCATGTTGTGTCCGAGCAAGGGGTAGCGGTTGATTCCTCGAAGATTGAGGCCGTGATGAAATGGGAACCACCAAAGAATGTGACAGAAATACGTAGTTTCTTGGGGTTAGCCGGTTACTATCGTAGGTTTGTGGAAGGTTTTTCCAAGCTTGCGATGCCGATGACTCGCCTTACCAAGAAGGGGGAGAAATTTGTGTGGACTCAAGCGTGTGAATTAGCTTTTCGCACCTTGAAGGAAAATTTGACGACGGCACCGATCCTCATTATTCCGAACAGTGGGGAAGGTTACGATGTTTACACCGATGCTTCACTATGAGGCTTGGGATGTGTGTTGATGCAAGGAGGCAAGGTGGTTGCTTATGGCTCGAGGCAACTCAAGATTCATGAGCGAAACTATCCCACTCACGACTTGGAGCTAGCCGCTGTGGTTTTTGCTCTTAAGTTGTGGAGGTGTTACTTGTATGGAGAGAAATTTCAAGTGTTCTCGGATCATAAAAGCCTCAAGTATGTGTTCACACAGAAAGAATTAAATCTCCGGCAGAGAAGGTGGATTGAGTACTTAGAAGATTACGACTTCACTCTCAACTATCATCCGGGGAAGGCTAATGTAGTAGCGGATGCATTGAGTAGGAAGTCTCAGGGTGAAATCAATGTCCTTGCGGCTAAACGGTGGAAAATGATGGATACGTTGGAGGAGTTTGATCTATGGGTTAATGGACCGGAGGATCGACCATGTTTGTTTAACCTAGTAGCTCAACCAATCCTCCGACAAAGGATTGTGGAGTTGCAACGATTAGATCCCGAGTTGACAAAAATTCGGGATAAATTGGAGAGGAATGAGATTGTGAGGATTGGTCTTTAAAGAATGAGGAGTTACAGTTTTGGGGAAGATTATGCGTGCCAAACGACGACCAAGTGAGGGAAGAAGTGTTGGGAGAGTGTCACCGATCGAAGTTCTCTATACATCCGGGGAGTACAAAAATGTATAGAGATATGAAACGACAATATTGGTGGAGTGGAATGAAGAAGGATGTAGCAAAGTTCATTTCAAGGTGTGCCGTATGTCAGCAAGTGAAGATTGAGCACCAACGACCTGGAGGATTATTACAGTCTCTGCCTATCCCGGAGTGGAAGTGGGATCATATCACCATGGATTTCGTGTCGGGTTTTCCACGGACTTCAAGAGGGCATAACGCCGTATGGGTTATCGTAGATCGACTCACCAAGTCAGCTCACTTTTTGGGGATGAAGACCACAGACTCGTTAGAGATCTTGAGCAGACTATACATTCGAGAGATTGTTCGATTGCATGGAGTTCCACTTTCTATCGTGTCGGATCGCGATTCTCGTTTTGTGGCTCGTTTTTGGCAAAGTCTACAACAAGCTATGGGGACAGAATTACATTTCAGCACAGCCTTTCACCCTCAAACAGATGGCCAATCCGAGAGAGTGATACAGGTTTTGGAAGACATGTTACGGGCTTGCGCATTGGACTTCAAAGGGAGTTGGATCGATCACTTACCGTTGGTGGAATTTGCGTACAATAACAGTTACCAAGCGAGTATCGGAATGGCGCCGTATGAAGCTTTGTATGGAAGACCATGTAGATCCCCGACATGTTGGTTGGAAGCCGAGAGAGTAGTATGTTTGGCCCGAGATTGTACGGGAGACAACGAGAAGATTCAGCTCATTCGGGAGAGATTACGCACAGCACAGAGTCGACAAAAGAGCTATGCGGATAGGAGAAGAAGGCCTTTGGAATTCAAGGAGGGAGATTTTGTATTTCTTAAAGTGTCACCCAAGAAGGGCGTACTTAGATTCGGTAAGAAAGGAAAACTCGCTCCAAGGTACATCGGTCCATTTGAAGTGATCAAGACAGTGGGCAAAGTAGCATACCAACTTCGGCTACCAGTATCATTGTCAGGAGTTCATGACGTGTTCCACGTTTCGATGTTGAGGAAATGTCAACCAGATACGTCGTGCATGTCGTGGATTTGGAGGATATTGAAGTGCAAGATGGAGTCACCTATGAAGAGCAGCCGTGAAGATTCTTGATATCCAGGAGAAAGTGCTTCGCAACAAGGTAATCCAGCTGGTGAAAGTCCTGTGGCAACATCATGGCGTAGAGGAAGCAACTTGGAACGGAGTGGGAGATGCGAGAGAAATATC